>CAUYRH010017193.1:0-17960 GCA_963574655.1 Perodicticus potto
AAACTGACCTAGGCATAGGAAATGGGGGTTCCACATTTAGTCCCAAGTGTAAAGTGAAGGAGACACCAAGGCACAGGTGTCTCCTCAGCAGTTGTCCAGCCTTTTTGGCTATTAGAGACTCTGGTGAGCGTTGTAGGTCCCCCTCCTTGCCTGTCATCCAGCCCGCTGGCTCTTCAGCTGGCTGCCGCAGCACCAACACCACCAAGGAGGAGGCGGCAGGTCCTCCGGCTCTCCTGAGCTGGCTAGGGTGCCAGATGTCCTGCATCAATTCTCCCTCTCCGAGTGGAAACCCCAACTGCTGTTAGGGAAAAGGGGCGAAGACTCGATCTAACTGCTTCCTGCTGGATCGGGCGATGATAGAAGCGGGCAGTTAGGGTTTCTCCGGAGGGAGAGTGATACAGGGGTTCATGGACTGGAACCATCTTTATTGCGTGTGGAAGCCACATTTCTTTTGCTTGTTCAAAGGCTCTTCCACTTAATTACTGCCTACCTCTTGACTTTTTGTTTAGTTTGTATCTTGGGGTGGGGGTGGGAGGAAATCCTGTTTGCCTGACTATACCAGATTTGTTTCTCATCCTTCAAATTATTCTTTAAAATTCCATTTCTTTTCTTAAGCCTTTGCACATTGTTCTCCCTTGTCAGGGCTGTCATTTCAGTGTCCTTTTTGCATTGTTTCTTTAGTTTCTTATTTGTCTGTTTAAATTAGGTGGCACGCTTCTGTTTGTGTAGAGGTGAGTGACTGTGTATGTATATAAGTTTGTGCGGCCCATAAATATTAATAGTAATGAATGTATGTGGAAGAGCTCATCCTCTAACCTTCAGTTTGTAAAGCAGGGGATTGACTTACAGCTGATCCTGCAGTTGGCAGTTCTGCATGTTGATGGCCTGGATCTCTGGATGGCAGTATACTGGGAGAAATACTGAGTGGGCTGGATCTGCCTTGGGGCTCTGCCATGGGAATTTTCCTTTAACATCTCCATTTTTAGCCATGGGGTCCTCCTTTAACATCTATTTCCTTGACTTTCTGGGAATAGCTACCCAACAAAAGACTTTGGTCCTAGTATGAGGCATGGGTCATCTGGAGCATGTGTGGGTCTTGCAGGAGCCTCAAGAACTCTGGAGAGTGATTTCAGGATGCCTGGCCTGGCTCTGACTGGCTGTGAGTCCAGGGGCAACAGTATTATTCCTATTCCCTTTATGGAGTATTAACTAGGTGCCAGGTACTATACCAGGCATTTGCCATTCATTGCTTTATTTAATCCTTTCTACATTATTTAAAGTAGGAACTATGGAGAATTCTTAAGGAACTAAAAGTTGACCTACTGTTGATCCTGCAATATCATTATTAGGTATCTACCCAGATGAGCAAAAATCATTTTACAACAAAGACTTTTGCACCAGAATGTTTATTGCAGCCCAATTCACAGTAGCCAAGACATGGAAAAAGCCCAAGTGCCCATCGACCCATGAATGAATTAACAAATTGTGGTATGTGTACATCATGGAATACTATGCAGCCATAAAAAAGGATGGAGACCCCTACATCTTTTATGTTTACCTGGATGGAGCTGGAACGTACTCTTCTTAGTATAGTATCTCAAGAATGGGAAAAAAGCATCTAATGTACTCAGTACTATTATGAAACCAGTATATAAACACTTGCATATTCATAGGAATGATAAAACACAAACATAGTTCAGAAAGAAAGAGGGGAGTAGAGGGAGAGGGGAGGGAAGGGGTAAAGCGAGTGGAGGGAGGGTATTTAGTGTGATCTCACCTAATGTGCACAATGCAAGGGTATATTTCAAAATAGCTAAGAGTATATTATAAATGTCTTACCACAAAAATAAGAAAGTAAGGTGATGGCTATTTAATTAGTTTGATTTAAGCATTCCACATTGTATATCAAATCACCACATTGTAGTCCATAAATGTATACAGTTATGATTTAAGAAAAATTAAGTTAAAAAAATAAAGTAGGGACTATTATAATGCTCATTTTACAGGTGAAGAAACTGAGGCATACTGAAGTTGTGTCTCATATTTCATAGCTATGAATTGGCAGAGCCAATAGTTGGCCTTAGATCTCTTTGGCTCTGAACCCATGTAGTATGCTTTCTACCAATGTTTTTGTTTCTTTGTTTCAGTATCGTCCTTATGAAATGTAAGTAGGAATTCTTGGCCTTTCACTTTTCCCAGAAGATCTGGGAAAACAAAAGCATGGACATAACACTGTAGGTTATGAATATGAGCATTTTATGAGATGGAATGCCAAGGCGCCAAGCCAGGTTGCTGAAGTGGCTCTGCTTGCCTAGGACACTTAAGACTTTTTCCAGGCTCGGCGCCTATGGCTCAGTGGGCTAAGGCGCCAGCCACATACACTTGAGCTGGCGGGTTTGAATCCAGCCCTGGCCCGCCAAACAACCATGATGGCTGCGACCAAAAAATGGCCGGGCATTGTGGCAGGCGCCTGTAGTCCCAGCTACTTGGGAGGCGGAGGCAGGAGACTCGCTTGAGCCTAGGAATTAGAGGTTGCTGTGAGCTGTGATGCCATGGCACCCTATCCAGGGTGACAGCTTGAGGCTCTGTCTCAAAAAAAAAAAAAAGACTTTCCAATTCCCTCACGTGCATTTCCTTCCCTGAGACTTGACAGTGGCTACTGTCAATGGAGCCTGACAGCCATGTGAGAAGCTGCCAGAGACCCAGCGTTCTCACTGCCACTTCCTTCGTTAGCTTCTTGCCACCCTCATTCTTTCGTTTTCTTTTCAGGAGAGAAGAAAGAAAGATGGAAAGATATCTTGTTTACCCAGAGCCCAGTTCCCTCCCCTAGCTGTGTATGAATTGAGTGCACATGAGGCACTGAGGGATGTGGGGCCTGCTGGCCTCCTCTCACCTGTACCCCAAGCATCTGCTCTAAGCTATAGTAAGGAAGCAATACAGATTGCTGAGAGCATTCATCCTGTATTTAAGTAGAGGTACAGCCTTCAAATGGCCAGTTTTGATAGAAAAATGGGCATCTAAAGTATCTTGTTATCTCTTTTGTTTCAAAGCCCAACAATACTTAAAGAAAGAGTTATTAGTGGAACATTGAAATAGTTTTCCCTTTCCTGGACTAAGTGATGCTATTTTAAGTTGGAGGAGGGCCATAAATGCAAAGATGTAGTTCTGTCCTCCCTTGAGAGCCAAGGATGATGAGAACTTTTGTTCTCTAGGGTCCTGTGATTAGACAAACTCAGGGTTTGTGGGTGGCAAGTGGTTTGGGGAGAGCACTGTTCTCAGGCCAAGTGTGCCAAACTGCACCTCAGTTGGGTGCCCTGACTTTGGCTTTACTTATGTCAGGGGCTGAGGGGCGTTTTTTGGCTGCTTCTGTTGTTGCTGACTTTGTCCCTAGTTGTGATGGTGGACCATCCTGGCAGAGCGTAGAGCCTCATGCTACCTCCCGTTTCTCCCCTTCCCTTCCTTTCTCAGCTTCTCCAAAAAACCCAGGGCAAAGTATGCCTGCTTGTTAATGCCTGCTACTTCTTGAGTGAGGACTGTGACCAGGGGAAGTCACTTTTTGAGTAAAGACCAAGACCAGGTGATGTGGCTGGTCAGACTGGGCCTTAAAAGGACAGAAGACACTCCTTACTTGTCTGCATGCTGCAGAGTTTACAGTTGTTCTCTAAATGCCCCTGTGAAGTCTGGGAAGCTGTCACACACCTTTCTCCCAGTTTGACCTCACCTACCTCATCTGGGTCTCCCCTCAGTACTCCCAGTTCCCCCGGCACCTCCCCACTTCTCTCTCTGTCTCCCCTCTCTCTTCCCTGTCTCCTCTTTCCCCTCTCTCCTCTCAATTTCTCTCCCTGTTTTGTGGAAAAATATATGGAGGTCGGGTGTGTAGTCCATGTGGAATTATTGAGGGAAGATGAAGAATCAACTTATGAATCAATCTTTCATCCTTAGTATGGGAAGAAAATGCTTCTGACAGTGTGTGTTTAGGAGATGGAGGTGGCTGGGAGCCCTGTGGGAGCTGCTGTTTCTCTCACCCTCCACTCCCCTTCCCTCTTCGAGAGGTGGAGATGCTGCTATTTGTGCATCAGCTACCCTGACCTCTTCTTCCTCCGTCCCTTCTGGGCCTCTGCCTCCTGCTCATTTGTCTTCTTTGCCCTTGACCACTACTTTCTCATTTATGTTTTCCTTGTCATCTTTTTCCCCAGCAGCAGTGTTGGTGTTTATCCCTGGCTGTAAGAAGGGAGTGTGTAACTGTGTACATGCATATACACATAAACACGCTCAGGTAAGGGGAGGGAAATCTGTGGCTTGGGTTTAATCTTTGTTTCTCTTATTGTATGTTGTCCTTATAACTGCCGTGAGTTCCTCAATTCCCCTCAGAATAAATCTGTTTACTTCCCCACCCCCAGACAAGGCTGCAGGGTTAAGAAAGATACAGGGCGTCATAGGAAGCTCTGAGGTTGTGCCCTCTGAAGACTCATCTCCCTGGGTTTCTGATGTGGCAACCTCTGCCCCTTGTTTGTCTTCACCTAGCTTGGCCCCTCTCCAGTTTGCACTCAGGCATGAGCAGGCACCTGTCCAGAACCTAGTACAGTGCTGTGACCTCACTCCCTCTATTTCATTCAGCGTGATTGGTGCCCCCAAGAGCCAGGTTGCTGGGACTGCTGGGACTCTCATGGCACTCAGCTGTTCCATTTTGTCGACAAAAAAAGAGGGGGGAAAGCTGGCAGAAAGCAAAGGCTTTTGCTGCTGGGTGAGTATAGCAGCTATTTTTAGTGCCTGAGCCTTTGCTTTTCCATTTGGCTGTGCTTTTTTAGCACAGTGCTGGTCCAGCAGGGCTGTTTTCCTTCATGGCTGCAGATGTCCTTAGGGAAAGTTTTTGTCTGCCCCAGGGAAGGTATGGGCTGGGCAGAAGAGCAGTAAGTTCAGAGGGGCAAATTCAGGCAGGCTTTGGGGCTCTGTAATCATGCTATGGACTGGTTTTTTGAGGTGGAGCAGGGAGGACTGTGGCAAAAGTAGGAGAGAGAAAAGGTAAACACCACTCTTCAGAGATGCTCCTCTGTAATTAATTCACTTAAGCTTCTGTTGAATAAACTGACTAATGAGGTGCATTGGGGCTGTGAGATAAACATGAAAACCTCTGATAAGGGTTTGGGCTAATACTGATGCATTCTGAATTTTTCTAAGGATTTTGTTCTAATTTTTGCTTGTTTTATTTTGTTTTTCTTTCTGCCTTTCTTTTCTTTTTAAATTTTTTAAAAATCTGTATGTATGTATGTATTTGTTTATTTATTTTTGAGACAGAGTCTCTCTCTCTCACCCTAGGTAGCGTGCTGTGGCATCATAGCTCACAGCAACCTCAAACTCCTGGGCTCCAGCAATTCTCCTGCCTCAGCTTTCTGAGTAGTTGAGACTACAGGTGCCCGCCACCACACCTGGCTAGTTTTTCTATTTTTAGTTTAGACAGGATCTTGCTCTTGTTCTTCCTGAGGTCAGGTGATCCACTTGCCTTGGCTTCCCAGAGTGCTAGGATTGCAGGCATGAGCCACCTCGCTTGGCCTGCCTTTCTTTTCTAGATTATCTGGTAATTTATTTATTATTTTATTTTATTATTATTATTATTATTATTTTTTGCAGTTTTTTTTTTTTGGCCAAATCCGTCACCTCCGGTATATGGGGCCAGCGCCCTACTCACTGAGCCACAGGCGCCGCCCTATCTGGTAATTTCAATGCGTTTCTCTCTGTCCCTCTCTCCCTCCTTTTCTTCCTTCCTTCGTTCTTTCTTTCATTTTTTACAAACAGGGTCTTGCTCTGTTGCCTATGCTGGAGTGCAGTGGTGTGATTATAGCTCACTGCAGCCTTGAACTCCTGAGCACAAGTGATGGCTTCTTTTTTTATTGACTTCCATTCTAGTTTGCTGATCAAAATACTTTCACTGCTCCAAATAGAAACTCTTTACCTATTAAGCAATAACTTCCCATTCCCTCTTTCCCGTAGCCTCTGGTAACCTCTTTTTTACTTTCTGTTTCTATGAATTTGCCTATTCTAGATATAGCATATGGCCTTTTGTATCTAGCTTATTTCGCTTAGCATAATTTTTCAAGGCTTATCCATGTTAAGCATGAATCAGTACTTCATTCCTTTTATGACTGAATAATATCCCATTGTATGTATATACCAATTTTTAAATTCTGTTGATGGACAGATTTGGGTTGTTTCCACTTTTTCGGTATTGTGAATAATGCTTCATTGGACATTGATATACACATATCTGGTTTCTTTTTCTTTCTTTTTTTTTATTTTGAGACAGAGCCTCAAGCTGTCCCCCTGGGTTGAGAGCCGTGGCATCACAGCTCACAGCAACCTCCAATTCCTGGGCTCAAGCGAGTCTCCTGCCTCTGCCTCCCAAGTAGCTGGGACTACAGGCGCCCACCAAACAATGCCCAGCCATTTTTTGGTTGCAGCTGTCATTGTTGATTGGTGGGCCCTGGCTGGATTCGAATCCGCCAGCTCAGGTGTACATGGCTGGCGCCTTAGCCCGTTGAGCCACAGGCACTGAGCCTCTTTCTTTTTTAAGATAGAGTCTCACTATGTCGCCCTTGATAGAGTGCTGTGGTGTCACAGCTCACAGCAACCTCAAACTCTTGAGTTCAAGAAATCCTCTTGCCTTGACCTACCAGTAGCTGACACTATAGGTAAATACCACCACGCCTGGCTAATTTTTTTATTTTCTGGAGATGGGTCTCACTCTTGCTCAGACTGGTCTTTTATTCCTGAGCTTAAGTAATCCACCCACCTTGGCCTCTCAGAGTGCTTCACCCGGCCCAAATATGTTTGAGATCCTGTTTTCAATTTTTTGTGGTATATGCCTAGAAGTAGAATTGCTGGGAAATATTATAATTCTATGTTCACTCTTTTGAGGAGCCAAACTATTCTAGGGTGGCTGCACTATTTTACATTCCTACCAACAAAGTATGAGTTAGCACACACCTTCACCAACACTTGTTATTTTACTTTAAAAAAATGATTATGGTGTACATATACCACAATTTATTAACTCATTCATGGGTCGATGGGCACTTGTGCTTCATGGAATATTATGCAGCCTTAAAGAAAGATGGAGGCTTTACCTCTTTCATGTTTACATGGATGGAACTGGAACATATTCTTCTTAGCAAAACATCTCAAGAATGGAACAAAAGTATCCAATGTACTCAGCCCTACTATGAAACTAATTTATAGCTTTCATATGAAGGCTGTAACCCAATTATAGTACAAGAATATGGAGAAAGAGTCAAGGGAGGGGCGAGGAGGGGGGAAGATGGGTGGAGGGAGGGTAATTGGTGGGACCACACCTACGCATCTTAGAAGAATATAGGTGAAACTTACTGAATGCAGAATATAAATGTCTGAACACAATAACTAAGAAAATGCTATGAAGGCTATGTTAACCTGAAATATAATATCGATGAAAATATTTCAAATTGTGGCTTGGCACCTGTGGCTCAGCGGGCTAAGGCGCCAGCCACGTACACCTGAGTTGGCGGGTTCGAATCCAGTCCGGCCCGCCAAACAACAATGACAGCTGCAACTAAAAAAATGGCTGGGCGTTGTAGCAGGCGCCTGTAGTCCCAGCTACTTGGGAGGCAGAGGCAAGAGACTCGCTTGAGCCCAGGAATTGGAGGTTGCTGTGAGCTGTGATGTCACGGTACTCTATCCAGGGTGACAGCTTGAGGCTCTGTCTTAAAAAAAAAAAAAAGAAAATATTTCAAATTGTATATAAAACCAGCACATTGTACCCCATGATTGCCTTAATATACACAGCTATAATTTAGTAAAAAAAAAGAAAAAAAATGACTATGGGCATTGTACTAGGTGTGAAGTGGTATGTCATTGTCTTTTTGTTTTGTTTTATTTTGACAGTTTTTGGCCAGGGCTGTGTTTGAACCTGCCACCTCCAGCATATGGGGCTGATGCTTTACTCCTTTGAGCCACAGGCGCCACCGTTTTGTATTGTTTTTAGAGATAGAGTCTCATTTTGTCACCCTTGGTAGAGTACCATGGGGCCACAGCTCATAGCAACCTCCAGCTCTTGGGCTTACTCGATTCTCTTGCCTCAGCCTCCTGGATTTTGTTTTTGAGATGAAGTCTCACTTTGTCGCCCTTGGTAGAGTGAGGGTCGAGTGAGTGCCGAGGTGTATTAGCTCACAGCAACTTCAAACTCTTAGGCTCAAGCTGTTCTCTTGCCTCAGCCTCCCATGTAGCTGGGACTACACGTGCCTGGCACAAGCCCTGGCTATTTTTTAGAGACAAGGTCTCGCTCTGGCTCAGGCTGGTCTCGAACCTGTGACCTCAAGCAATCCACCTACCTTGGCTTCCCAAGTGCTAGGATTATAGGCGTGAGCCACCGTGCCTGGCCGTCATTGTCTTTTTATTTGAATTTCCCTAATGACTAATGATGTTGAGAATCATTTCATGTCCGTGTTGCCCATTTGTATATCTTCTTTGGATAATGTCTATTCATTTGTCCTTTGCCTATTTTTAAATTGAATTGTTTCTATTTTTATTGTTGGGATTTAGGACTTTTTGATGAATTGTAGATGTTAAACCTTTATCAGATGTGTGATTTGGAAATATTTTCTCCCATTCTGTCCTTTCATTCTTTTTTTTTTTTTTTTAATTTATTATTGGGGATTCATTGAGGGTACAAGAAACTAGGTTACACTGATTGCATTTGTTTTTATTTATTTATTTATTTATTTATTTATTTTTTTTTTTTTGAGACAGAGCCTCAAGCTGTCACCCTGGATAGAGTGCTGTGGCATCACAGCTCACAGCAACCTCCAATTCCTGGGCACAAGAAAGTCTCCTGCCTCCGCCTCCCAAGTAGCTGGGAGGGCCTGGGGCTACAGGCGCCTGCCACAACTTCCAGCCATTTTTTGGTTGCAGCTGTCATTGTTGTTTGGCGGGCCCGGGCTGGATTCGAACCTGCCAGCTCAGGTGTACGTGGCTGGTGCCTTAGCCTGTTGAGCCACAGGCGCCGAGCCACACTGATTGCATTTGTTAGGTAAAGATCCTCTTACAATCGTGTCTTGCCCCCAAAAGGTGTGGCACACACCAAGACACCCTGCCTCGCTCCTTCCCTCTCTCTGCTCTTTCTTTCTTTCTTTTTTTTTTTAAGACAGTCTTACTCTGTCATCCTGGGTAGAGTGCCATGCGTATAACTCACAGCAACCTCAAACTCCTGGGTTTGAGCAATCCACTTGCTTTAGCCTACTGAGTAGCTGGTACTATAGGTGCTCACCACAAAGCCTGGCTAGATTTTCTATTTTTAGTGGAGACGGGAGTCTCATTCTTGTTCAAGCTGGTCTCTAACTCCTGAGCTCAGGAGATCCACCTGCCTCTGCCTCCAACAGTGCTAGGATTACAGGTGTGAGCCACCGTGCCCTGCCCTCACTCTCTTGATAATGTTCTTTGAGGCCTAAAAATGTGTAGAATTTTGATGAAGTCCAATTCGTTTTTCTTTTATTGTCTTTGCTTTGGTGTCATATTTAAATTAAGAAACCACTGCCTGGGCTCGGCGCCAAACAACAATGACGGCTGCAACCAAAAAATGGCCGGGCATTGTGGTGGGCGCCTGTAGTCCCAGCTCCTTGGGAGGCGGAGGGAAGAGACTCGCTTGAGCCCAGGAGTTGGAGGTTGCTGTGAGCTGTGATGCCACGGCACTCTACCCAGGGTGACAGCTTGAGGCTCTGTCTCAAAGAAAAACAAAAAAAGAAACCACTGCCTGGCTTGGCACCCATAGCACACTGGCAGGTTTGAGCCTGTCCTGGGCCTGCTAAAGAACAGTGACAACAGCAACCAACAAAATAACCAAGTGTTGTGGCAGGTGCCTGTAGTCCCAGCTACTTGGGAGGCTGAGCCAAGAAAAGTGCTTAAGTCCAAGAATTAGAGGTTACTGTGAGCTGTTATGCCACGGCACTCCACTGAAGGTGACATAGTGAGACTCTGTCTCAAAAAAAAAAAAAAAGAGAAACCACTGCCAAATCCAAAGGTCACTAAGATTACATCTATGTTTTCTTTAAGAATTTTATGCATTTATCTCTTAAATTTAGGTCTTCAATCAATTTTTGTATATGATGTGAGCCAGAAAGAGTCAAATTTCATTCTTTTGCATGTGGATATCCAATTGTCCCGGTGTCCAAGTACCATTTGTTGAAGAGATCTTCCTTTCCCCATTGAATGGTCTTGGCACCCTTCTCAAAACTTAAGTGAATGTACATGTGATTATTTCTGGGCTTTCAATTCTATTCCATTGACTTATATCTGTCTGTATGCCAGTATCACACTTTTGATTACTGTAGCTTTGTATTATAGTTAAGTTTTTTTTTTTTTTTGAGACAGAGTCTTAAGCTGTCACCCTGGATAGAGTGCTATGGCATCATAGCTCACAGAAACCTTCAGCTCTTGGGCTTAAGCGATTCTCTTGCCTCAGCCTCCAAGTAGCGCGGACTACAGGCGCACACCACAATGCCCACTATTTTTTTTGTTGCTGTTGCAGTTGTCATTGTTGTTTTACCTGGCCCGGGCTGGGTTCAAACCTGACAGCCTCGGTGTATGTGGCTGGTGCCTTACCCACTGAGCTATGGATGACGCCCATGTTATAGTAAGTTTTGAAACCATGAAGTATAAATCTTTTGACTTTCTTCTTGTCCAAGATTGTTTTGGCTATTTTTGGTTCCTTGAAATTCTGTATGAATTTTAGAATGTATTTCTTCATTCCTGGCAAAACAAAAACACCATTGAGATTTTGATAGTGGTTGCTTTGATTTGTATGTTACATTGTGTAGTATTTTCATATTGACAGTACTAAGTCTCTAATCTGTGATGTTCTTCCATCTTTTTGTCCTTTTAATTTTAACGGCTATAGAGCCTTCACTTTGGTTTGTTTGGATGTTTGAAAGGTGATATGAAAGGCTTTGTGGCTTGGGAATACTGAACTTCACTGACTTAAGAGAGTTTGATACCATCTGTCTTCAGGTATGATAATGGGTATGGTTTAAGTACAAAGGTTTAAGTGACTTTGGGCCTATGTATGTTTACATGCCAACCAGTTGATTAGTCTCTCTTTCTCCCTGCCATAAGCCAATAGCACCCTCCATAAACCAATACCATACTCTGCAACCTGATAACAAATTATTAATGAAGAAGGAAGGGACCAGATAACTGTACAATTCCAGCCAGGCCATTTCTCTACTTGGGTGGCTGGACCTGTTAAGGGAGTTTTATCTAAAAGTGGTAGAAGACTCGTGACACCTCTCTGCAGTAGATGTCTGACATCCGTAAAGAAGTGATGCTGGGAGAATCACACTGAAAGGGAAGGACTAGGCACCAGCTTTCCATTGACCTTCTGTTTCCTGTGCTACTTCTTAGGTCTCTAATTATGGCTCCCCCGAGCCGACCTCCGTCTAGGATGGCTCCTCTGGGCCTGCTGCTCGGCCTGCTGATGGCTTCCTGCTTCACCTTCTGCCTCAGTCATCAAAACCTGGTAAGTTGTCTTATTGCAAATAGGAAGGATCTCTGATGAGGTCTGACAAAGCCTTCCTGTAATCAGGAAGCACCCATGTAGGGTGGGTTTTATTTTTTCTTTCTTATGGGAATGTGGTCGGCGCTGGGTCATAGAGTATATATACTTCTTTCTCCCCATCCCTGAATCCTCTGGCCTTTGTTTAAAGCTGATGGCATAGTTTTCCTTCCAGGGAAATATCATAATGATAGGGATGATAATAAGCTCCCATGTACCGCGCATTGTATTAAGTGCTTTATATGTATTCTCATTTAATCTTCCCAATGACCTTATGAAGTAGGCAACTACAACTTTTATCCTAATTTTGAGAGGGAGGAGACTAAAGCTCAGAGCCATTAAATAATGGGCAAATTACATAGCTGGTGTTGTCAGAGCTGGGAAGGTCAGGATTCTTCCCAGGAGCTGGGTGCCTGTGTGGTGAACACCAGTTCCAAGCAAGACTCTGCTTCCTCGACTCATCTTTATGCTCTCTCAGTCTGTCTCTCTGTGTCCTCCTTCCCTCTGTCCTTTTCACTCTATTCTTTCCAGACCTCTCTTCATTAACCTAGACCTCATTGCTCAGGGCTTCTGTTCTTGCCAAAGGCAAGAGGAGAATGCCTGCGAAGGCCTTGAGTTTGGCCTGGCTGCAGCATGCCTAGCCCTGTTTCCCTGGCTTGTCCCAGCAACAGTGTGCCCTTGACCAAGCTCCCAGTGTCCTCCCTCTCCCCTCCCTTGAGAAGGCCTGACTGTCAGCTCTCTGACAGTTTCACCCTCCCCTGGCCACCTTTCCCAACCCTCAGGGCTCCCACTAAATGTTGGGTAAAGCACTAGAGGCTTTGGAGCAGGAGGCCCTTGAAGTGCAAATGACAATTGTGATGAATTTAATAACAATTCAGCTCAGCTGAGGTTCACCTCTGCTCATGGCAAGCTTCCACTTTCTCTCTGAAGTCATTTGTTTTCTCTTTGGCTTTCTCCCCACTTTGTGGAGCAGGAGAAAACACATAGTTAGGAGTCATGAATCTTTTTGAGTTTTTAATGTTCTCTAAGATTCTGTTGGTACTTTTTTTTGGCTTCTTCTTCAAGGACAATGAGATTTGAATTCCAGGGGCCCCTGAGGATGGGACTGGTTACAGCGTGAGGTTGGGAATGTCTTTGGCATGGCTTGGAGGTGGAGGGGCCCAGTAAGGCACCCAAGAGTCTTGAGGGATCAGGGCTATGTCTCCTCCCCGGCTTACAGCTTATGAGGATCCTGTACTCCCCATCTTTAGCCTTAGCAGATGCACAATTAACAAAAGCATGCTGATGAATTTACTTCAGGACTGTGCGTTAGGAAGTCCCTTTTGGATAATAGTCCAACCAAATAGATGAGCTTTCAGAGCCATAATTATTCTGGCCCATTTATATTAGCTCTATTGAGTCTAGTCTCAGAAAAATGTTAATACTGACTTTTCATCAACAGAAGCTGCTTTTATCCTTATGTCTGTTCCTAAGCTGTATCCATTTGTCATAATCTTTCATCATGTGCTAAGCACAAGTAGGAGTTGAAGCATCTTTTCTCTCATACCATAAAAATTGCTGCCCTGATGTCATTTAAAATCTAAATTATGCAGCCAGCCACCTCGCAATAGTGAAAATGGAGTGGGGTTTGGGGTAGTTACGATCCTTTCAAGATCCTGGTGTCCAGATAAGCACTGGCTTGGAATTGTCCTCCCCAAAGGTGTTTGGACAGTTAGTGCCCACCCAGGAAAGGCTGGCTGTGATCTGGAGCCAACCTCCCTCCAGGCTCCTGCCGTGGCCCTTCCCTGGGCTGCCACATCTCAGGAGGAAGGCAGAAGATGAAGGAGGATGTAGATGTGTGGGACTGGCCTGTAAAAAGGCAGTGAGCAATGAGGGATGCACAGCAGCGGGGCCCAGTGGAAGGAGCACAGGCCCTTTATAAGCTCCCTTGTGCCACCTGCTTTGCCAGTTTGACCCTTTCTGAGCTTTGTTTCCTTGTCTGTAAATACAGGATTAGAGTCTCACTGTTAAGGTCTTAGTATGTAGAGTAAATGTGATTATATATATAAAGCACTTAGCATTGAGACTGGAACAGTATAGCTAATAAGTGGTCACTAAATGTCAGCTGTTATTTTTAATATAGGTGTGCTGCTTCTACAGTTTAGTTTTGGACTATGTTAGCCAGGCTTCTATCCCAAAGTATTGCCCTGGCAATCTGTCTCTGTCACAGTGTCTATCAACCTGCCATTAGAGATTGCCTCATTCTCTTATAAACTCAAAGGCTTTGGTTTTTAAGAATCTCTTATTCAGATCTAAGCACAAGGAAGTGTGACATGATAAGCTGTTGTCAGCTAACACCTTAGCTGGAATTTCTTGCCAGTCAGTTGAGAGGAAATTGGTATTTGGAGAAATGGTGGTAGGGAGACAAAAGTGCTGGTGATCCAGCATGGAAGGGATCCCTGAGAATCCAGCTGGGAAGGCACCAGAGCCTGAGATTTACTTCAAGGGTAACCAAGGGCTGGTATCCCTCTCTCACCTCTTGGTCTCTCTCCTGTTTAGGACATTGCCTGGGCAGAGTGAGGCTAGTTTTGCTTGTCCTTTCACTGGGGCCATGGTTTCTTATTTGGCCCATAGAGGTCATTGCCTAGGAAGGGAAATGTGATGGTGGATATACTAAAATGTTCTCATTGCCCCACCTTCATTCCTTCAGCATCCAAGGCACAACCATCAGGACACCTGACCAAGAAAGAAACATAGAAGTGAGTCAGAATTCATGCATGGGCTTTGAAACTAGGCAGGTTTGAACTTAAATTTCTGCTTTGCTTTTCTGAGTGGTGTGATTTTTAACAGCCTGGTATCTTCCAGCCTTTCTATAGGAACTCTCCTTTTGAACTGATTGTCTGGCCTGTGGTATGTTCATATCACTGAACCTTTCTCAGTGCTTCTGTGCCTTGACCTTTGAGGACACCAAATGTGATTTGAGCAGAAGATCTAAACCCTGGAGAACAGAGGGAGCAAATTAGATAGGGTGGGGGAAGATGAGTTGATTAGATCGCTCGCCTGAATTCAGGCAGGTATCACAGTTAAACTTAAGTAACCATGATTAATCAATTAGACTTCATTATATAATTAGTGCTTGACTCAGAGCCACTGTTGTTCTGACCACTATATAAGACTCTGAGGCTTTCTGCCTGTGTAGACTTCCCATAGTGGACCTCCTAAAGTGGACTTCCCAAGAGGGACTTCCCAAGGGGAACTTCTTATGCTGTCACAGTTACCTTCAGTTCCTTGGTTTTTCTCTGGTCTTCTGAATCCAGTGTGAACTTCCCTGGCCTCAACCTCTGACATTACATAGGGTAACAACAATTTTCTGTCACCTCCCCTTACCCCCCCGAAAAAACCGAGAAAGATTTTGTCTATGTTTTTAAATCTAGTTCAAAGATGATACCAGAAGGAGGCACAAAAACATTTTGAGCAGCGACAGGATTATTGCAAGTGTTTGGCCTCTTTAGGGCTTGAAGCATGTGGCTCAGTGGTTTGTCAGTTTCTTGTAACCCTTCTTCTTGAACCTGCTTTGTGAAATCTTGTTAACATAATCTTGAAAGAGAAGGTTTCCCAGGCCCTGGTAGTTAGAATGAACACTAGCTCTGCCTAGATTTTTGAAGGGCTTCCTGAGATTTTCTCATCATCACCATTTCACTTGCCCCTTTCTGCTTCCTTGAGGAAGAGACTTTTGTTGTTTGCTTACAGCCACACCTGCCAGGAGTTACCTGGCTAGTAGGTATGCTAAAGCAAGGGTTGCAGTTTCAGGCTTAGATATGTTTAATTTGGTCCTCTTAGTGTTCTAAAAATAAGAATATTTTCCCATAAAAATCTGGATTTCAGTTTTCACTTGCCCCTTTCTGCTTCCTCGAGAAAGACAATTTTGTTGTTTGCTTACAGCCACACCTGCCAGGAGTTACCTGCCTAGTAGGTATGCCAAAGCAAGGGTTGCAGTTTCAGGCTTACATATGTTTAATTTGGCCCTCTTAGTGTTCTAAAAATAAGAATATTTTCCCATAAAAATCTGGATTTCAGTTTTCAAGTTGAATGCCTGTGTAGCAGTGATGAACCAGCTGATTAGCATCTGCTTTCCTTAGTCAAGGCAGGGTGTGGGGGGTGAGGGGCCAATTTTTACAGTCTCACCACTCCCTGTTGTATATACCTGGCCCACTTTTCTCATTTACATCCTTACCTGGCCCCTGGAGGCATTTGATGGACATCCCTCTGAGGTAAATTTTATTAGCATTCTACAAGACCCACAGTAGTGTTTCTAACAGGGGCTGATCAGCATGACTGGGTCCTAGAATATTGATACATAGGCTCTGGATACTTCAAAGACAAGGTGGTCTTTGTTCTGGAAGGCTAGTACTGCTTCCAGCACATTCAGGTACTTTGGGCTTGCCTCAGTCTGAGGCACCAAATGACACACCTGCCTGTGGGAGGGACATTCATTCATGTATTTGTTCAGCAGTTACAAACTAGCCCTGTGTTAGGCATGGGGGAATGCAGTGATGAAAGAGACTAACTTAGTGCAGGCTCTCAGGAAACTGGGCTATTGGAAGCCCTTGATGTTCCTGTCCTCATGGAGGGTGCCTCCTGCCAGTCTTTTCTTTTTAGTCTGATAAGCACACTGATTCTTCTGTTCCTAGTTTTCCTTTGAGCTTAAATTTGTGCAAACTTCAAGTTGAAGGGATAGGAGGGTTTGAGGGGGCCAGGTAGCACAGGTAACTATCACCCCAACCTGACCTGCCTGAATTATGCTATATTGTATAGTCACTCCTGGATGTCACAGCATGAACTCATCTGACTTGGAACCTTTGACTGCCTTTTTAAGTAAAAGTAGTAACAGCCACCATGCATTCAGTGCTAGTAGCACCTAGCACCTAGCATTTCAATGTAGCACCTCATCTAATATATGAGCTCAAATGCCAAATGTAGAAACCGAGGCATAGAAAATTAAGTAACTTTTCCAGACTCATAAGAAACTGAGATTTTAGCTTTGGGTTATCTGATACAGAGCCTGTGTTCTTAACCACTATGCAGAAGTCAGTGTCTCTCATTATTTGTGACATGATTTGAAGGCCTCTTCCAAGATTTTTCTTACTGGTCCTTACTGAGGTCTCAGATTCTGTCTAAATTTCATGTCTTTTTAAAATGTACAAGTTCTTAGAGGAGCTCTACATTGTCATTACCAACACCTTAATGCCTAATGTTTTCTCTGATGGCTAATTAAAAAGATTAGACTTTGAGGGACCCAGGCAGGAGGGAGTCCTTATCTTGAGCTGGGGCATTACTTGAAAAGCTGCATTGCATATAACATCTCTCAGGTGGGGTTAGAATTGATGGAAGACTAAAATGCAATCTATGTAAAGTACTCAGCACAGTACTTTGGGCTCATAGGAAGAATCCAACAACTATATTTCTTACTACTAGGGGAGAGATTGACAAGTGGAGGAAAAGTGATGACAGGGGAGGTGGGAGGGCTGAAATAACCACCCCATGTGCTAATGTAAATTCCTCCTTACTCTCCCAAGTGTAATTTCCCAACCTTCTGAAACCCTCTGGTTTCAATTTCCTGAGGCCTTACTGCTTTTATGCAAGAACAGGTTTTAAAAAGGGATAGGAAGGATGGGAGTTCAGGAAGCAGGAAAGTGAATGATATTTTGTATTTATCTTGTGTTGCTTTCTCTTCAGCTCAGAATGCTGCACAGACACCATCTCATTAATCCTCTATGTTCTCCATGGGGTAGAACGAAGCAGGTTTTAGGAAGTGATTTCCAACCTGGGCATCTTCCTCAGCTTAGCTGAACTTCCACCTTCCCATTTGCACTCCTTCCTCCTTGGTTTCACATGTCCTAAGAAGTCATTGATGTCCCATAGGTACCCTGAGGAATTGCTAGGGCCTCTATTGCACCCTGCTGGGCTACTTGGGAATCAGTTGGGTTAGCTGCCAGTTTTGATACATCTGTGATGTCCATTTGAGGCCTTACTCTCCCATTCATGTGTACTTTTTTTTTTTTTTTGTAAGTATCTTTTTTTGGCGAGGCACTTTGGGAGGCCAAGGAAGGAGGATAGCTTGAGTCCAGGAGTTTGAGCTCAGCCTGGGAAACATAGCAAGACCCTGTCTCTAAAAAATATCTTTTTTATTGTAAAAGTAGTATATATGAGTTTTAAACATCAAACAGTATAGTAGCATGTCAAAAAGTAAAGGCTCTTAGCTCGACGCCTGTGGCTCAGCGGGCTAAGGCGCCAGCCACATACACCTGAGCTGGCGGGTTCGAATCCAGCCCGGGCCCGCCAAACAACAATGATGGCTGCAACCAAAAAATGGCCGGGTGTTGTGGCGGGCACCTGTAGTCCCAGC
>CAUYRH010017194.1:0-23043 GCA_963574655.1 Perodicticus potto
TGTACAAACAAGATTTAGGAGTGTGGCTTGGCACCTGTGGCTCAAGCAGCTAAGGCACCAGCCACGTATACCTGAGCTGGTGGGTTCGAATCCAGCCCGGGCTGGCCAAACAACAATGACAGCTGCAACCAAAAAATGGCCAGGCATTCTGGCGGGCGCCTGTGGTCCCAGCTCCTTGGGAGGCGGAGGCAAGAGACTCGCTTGAGCCCAGGAATTGGAGGTTGCTGTGAGCTGTGATGCCATAGCACTCTATCCAAGGTAACAGCTTGAGGCTCTGTCTCAAAAAAAAAAAAAAAAAAAGATTTCTTGCTCCATGC
Source organism: Perodicticus potto (assembly GCA_963574655.1). Lineage (NCBI taxonomy): Eukaryota > Metazoa > Chordata > Mammalia > Primates > Lorisidae > Perodicticus > Perodicticus potto. The sequence goes on from CAUYRH010017194.1 coordinate 318, forward strand.
CTGAGAGAGCTTGTAGCCTCCCTTATCCCATATAATTCCTTTCGCAGGCCTTAGCCTCTGTGACGTCGCTCTGCACCCCAGGTTCCAGCTACACCCCAGGAGAAAGGATTGGGGGAATGAGGCAACATGGTGCTGACAGGCCCCTGCTGCCCTTTGTTGGGGAGGAAGGAGCACATCCCTTTATTTTGAGCCAAGCAGAGTTTAGGGACCAACACTGATGGGAGGTTCTCGTCTGCTTTGTCTGCTGCTGAGTCCCCAGCACCCTAAGGCTGGTAAACAGTAGGTGCTTGATAAAGACACCTGCAGCTCAGTGGTTTTGAGCTGGGCTCTACAGGTGCGGAGCAAAGAGCAGAGCAACCATGGACTCCAGGGAGGAGCCAGCCTGAAGCCATCTCTACTCAAAAGTGCTTCCTGGTGAGGGAGGAGGCCTCTGGGAGACCACCATTCTTGAAGGAGCCAAAGAAGGTAACTGTGGCTGGCAGGAGGTTCAGGCCTTCCTGGTGCTGGGGAGCGTGGGCAGAGGAATCAGCAAGAATGTCTCCAAGAAACCTGCACAAGGGCCTCCAGGGAGAATGAGCCAGAGATTGCCTCCCAAAGGCCCTGATGCCAAGTGGGTGATAACTCTGACTGCCATGGAACATGGTACCCTTTACTCCCAAAACCCTCACCCCTGGGCCTGACCCTCTAGGGGCCAACAACTGTACTTGGCAGAGTTAAGACAAAAGTCAGCTGCCCTCAAGTCTGGGTCATCCTGCATAAGGAGAGAAGCTCCACATTGCATAGAAGAGGGAAGCTCTAATTAGTTCCCAAGAAACTAATCCCAGGAGGAGGCTCGGGTTTGGGAGGTGAGGGTACAGAGGGCATAAGTCACTTGGACCTACTGGGTTTGAGGTGTGTGGGGACATCCAGGGAGATCTATTGTCCCCTGCTTCCACCAGATGACATCACATTCCTGGCCTATGGCTCTCTCTTATGGATCCGGAAGTCCTCAAGACTGCGCGCAGGTGAGGCTATAAGGGCCAGGCGAAACCTTCACGCTGTTCTGGCAGCTGACGACTCTGCAGAGTTAAGGGTGTAGTTCGTGGCAGCCGCACCCTCAGCGCCGCTCATGTGGCAGAAATATGTGGGAACCAGGTGATTTCCCATCTCCTGGTCAGGAGGTGGGGTTTTCCATCCTCTGAGAGTCACTTCCCAGTTTCTCACTCAACACCTAGTATCACCCACCCTTGCCGTCCCCTCCTGGTCATGGGGTTGGTGGCTCACAATGGGGGCTTCTGCAATGAGGGAACAGGAGAACAGAATAGTCGTCTCTTTCCACCCTGCCCACCCCCAATTCTCAGAAATGCCCTGTGCGTCCTGCCAGGTGCATTGGCCCACACCTGTAATCCTAGCATTCTAGGAGGCCAAGGTGGGTGAATTCCTTGAGCTCAGGAGTTCAAGACCAGCATGAGCAAGAGTGTGACCCCATCTCTATGAAAAATAGAAAAACTGGCTCGGCGCCTGTGGCTCAACGGGCTAAGGCGCCAGCCACGTACACCTGAGATGGCGGGTTCGAATCCAGCCCGGGGCCCGCCAAACAACAATGACAGCTGCAACCAAAAAATGGCCGGGCGTTGTGGTGGGCGCCTGTGGTCCCAGCTACTTGGGAGCCAGAGGCAAGAGACTCGCTTGAGCCCAGGAATTGGAGGTTGCTGTGAGCTGTGATGTCACGGCACTCTATCCAGGGTGACAGCTTGAGCTCTGTCTCAAAAAAAAAAAAAAAAATAGAAAAATAGAAAAACTAGTCAGGTGCTGTGGCAGGTACCTATAATCCCAGCTACTTGAGAAACTGAGACAAGAGAATTGCTTGAGTCCGAGAATTTGAGGTTGCTGTGAGCTATGATGCCATAGCACTCTAACCTGCCTGGGCAACACAATGAGATACTGTCTCAAAAAAAAAAATGAATTGCCCTGTGTGCTGGGAGCAAAAATCCTCCCTCATAAGGATGTTTAAAGATAAGTGAACAAATGAATAGTAGTAACAACACCTGATACTTATACAGTACTTGGGTTACACAAATACTTAAGTATACGTATAATAAATCTATATAATGTATATCATAAATCTTCTTTTTCTTTTGAGACAGGGTCTCATTCTGTCACCAGGGCTAGTATGCCTTGGCATTATCATAGCTCACTGCAACCTCCCACTCCTGGGAGTCAAGGGATCCTCCTGCCCAGGTAGCTGGGACTGCCGGTGCCGGTCAGCACACCCAGCTAATTTTTCTATTTTTTTGGTGTAGAAATGAAGTCTCCCTCTTGCTCACGCTGTGTGTATTATAAATCTCTTAACCTACAAAATAGCCCCATGAGGTCGGTGCAGAGATTCAGACCATGTAATCTGGCTCCAGAGTCTAAATGAGTGAATGATCTAGAGACCCTGTGGTCCTTGCCAGAGCCGGTGTCAGTTTTGGGAGAGGTTTTCAAATTAGTGCCCCTCTCCCAAGGCAGTGGGAAGCCTATGGGAGCTGGGAAGGATAGATGGCGGCGGGGCAAGCGGAGAGGCCCAGTCTTGGCAGTCACAAAGCTAGTGGGAACCATCTCCCACTGCAGGTCTCCTACTCCCCCCTGGGAACGATGACTCCAAGGGTAGGGGGCGACAGAGGAAGCTGAGCGCTAGGAGGGACGCTGAGGTCTCGCCTGTGGGTCCTGGTGCCCAGCACCGTCGGGGAGGGGGCGTGGAGGAGGCGTGTCCAAGAGGCTGGGGGACCGGCTGGCCCCGCCCCGCCCCGCCCCGCCCCGCCCCGTGGCCTGCCCTCCAGCCGCTGCTTGAGACCGGCTTTCGCTTTCAGTCGAGGCTCCTGGAGCCTGGAGAGAGGGTGCGAGGGCAAGCTCTCCCCGGACCACGCCTGCGCTCATGGCGCCCGCCGCGCTCTGGGCCGCGCTGGCCGTCGGACTACAGCTCTGGGCTGCGGGGCACGCCGTGCCCGCCCAGGTAGGTGACTCGTGTGGGCTCATAGGGAATAGCTCTCCCGTGCGCCCACCCCTCTGGCACTCAGCCCTCGGGTGCCTGGGCCACGCTTTCCCGCTGCGCCGTCGTGGATCGGGGACTCCTTGGCCCCGAATCGCCGCCCTTCATCCCCATCAGTCACGCGCCGCGCGCCTCGGGGACCCACTGGCGACCCCGGGCCTGACACACATGAGCCCGGGAGAGAACTCTGGCTCTGTAGCCCCACTTTCCAAGGAAGCGCCCCGGCTCCTCCGTGAGCACACACACATCTGGGTGTTCCGGGCTCATGGGCGAGCCCTGGGCAGATGCCCGCTGGACCCTGGACCCTCCTCCTTTACCCTTGGGACTGCTTCGACAGTCGACAGACCTTCCCTCCCACGCGGGGCGTAGGGGGCTGTACTGGGGCGCTGCCCCCACTGCCCTCACCAGGCACCTTCTTCAGATTTCCTCCTCGTCTGGGCTATGGTTTTCCTCTTTCTTAGAAATACTGGGGCTGTGTGTCTGAAGAAGAGGACCAGGTGTGTAGACAGACCTAATAAGGGCACATTTGCACTGTGCACTTGCCCTTGCCTGGGCTCCTTCTCCATCCTCCTCCTGATGTGTCCAGGGGTCACTGCAAAGGCACATCTCTGTGGACCCTGGGGGCAGAGCAGGTGAGGGAAATCTTCTGGGCTGATTATCAAGCAAGGCAGACATGGTCTCCAAGGGGCCCCAGGAAAATGGAGAGAGCAGAGACTCCAGAATGCTTACATTCCCTGCCATAAGGGCAAGATCTAGTCTTTTGGTGTCCTTTGCCATTCTTCATCGCCAGGGTGTAGTAACCCTATTTTACAGTGAGGGAAAACTGAGGCTCAGAGAACGTGTATTTCTTTGTTTTTGTTTTTTTTTTTTTTTTTTGAGACAGAGTCTCATTTTTTTCACCCTTGGTAGAGTGCTGTGGCATCACAGCTCACAGCAACCTCAAACTCTTGGGCTCAAGAGATTCTCTTGCCTCAGCTTCCCAAGTAGCTGGGACTACAGGCGCCCACCACGATGCTTGATGGGGTCTTGCTCTGGCTCAGGCTGGTCTCAAACCTCTGAACTGAGGCAGTCCACCCAGCTCAGCCTCCCAGCGGAGAACTTGTATTTCATGGAAGGACATGGGGAGAGGTCTTCCTCCAAATGGGGCATCTTCTTCCTTTGCCCCCAGTGTCTGGGGAGGAGGTGAGCATTCATCCCTTCTTCATGAGCCTACCCAGATGGACACATGCTGTGCTGATCTGTCTGGATGTCTTGACTGGGCAGGAAGGTGGGAGGTGGTGTTGGCTCTCGTGGTGACATGTTATGACTCAGGGATCCAAGGCCAAAGAGGGTGGAAGTTCTCAAGGGTGGAAGATGGGGGGCAATCATGTTAGAATTGAGTCACCCACAGTGGGGGCCAGGAGTGACCAGGAGTGGGTCTGGAGGAGGCAGCCTGAGCGGAGGACCTGGGTGGCCTTTGGGTCAGAAGACTCCTATCTGTGAGGGTGAGCGTGAATGGGGACACCTACCACATTCCTCCTACCACAAACTCTGGCCGTGCAGTGGGAGATCTTCCTTCCACTGAGCTTGAGTCTGCCTGGGTGAACTCCAGGGCCTTCTGGAACCCTGGCAGGACGTGAGGGGCAGTCACAGGGCTGAAGTCCTGAAGTTGCTTGAGGGGTTTCCTTGCACTTCCTTCCCCTCCCGACCAGCTCCTGCTGCAGCTCAGACTGCCTGCTCCCGGGACTGCCTGAGTGGACTGCTGCGTTAGACACTTAGCAGTCTCCCAGCCCAGCCCCTCTCCCAACTGCTCCTCCTTGGCAGAGACCCTTCTCAAGTTTGGAACACATCTGCCCGCTTGGGGAGTGTCCTGGCTCCCGTGGCCGAGGCAGAGACTCCCCCAGGTTTCCCAGGCCAGAGCGAGCTCTCTGGGCTCCCCCCAACCCCCATCCCCCCGCCACACACAGTCCTCACCCCTATGAAACCGGTGATGGTGGTAATCGAGCATCATTGTGTAGAGAGCCTTTGCCCGTGTCACCTCTGTGTGACATGCCCCCTTAACAATGTCCTTCAAGGCCCTTTGCAAATGCCATTCTCTCCAGGAAAGCCTTTTCTTATTTTCACATTTGGATTTGATCTTCTCTTGGGATTCTGAGGACCTTTTGTTCCTTTTGAGGACATATTCCATTCTGCCTTTTAATCTAGCTGTGTCTTATCCACTTTAGTGAATTGGAAGGTTCCCTGAGGGCCAGGACTATGGGCTCCTTCTCCTTCCCATTATTGGCACCACCATAGCTCCTGTTTTCTGAACACCTACTGAGCTGCAGGCAATGCGCTAGGTATTTTGCCACAGAATTGCACTGAAACCTCCCCTAGGACAACTTTAAAAGATTGTGGTGCTGTTCCCTTTGAAAGATGTGGAACCTGTGGTCCGGAGAGGTAGGCAATGGCATTTCCCAGGATTGCAGAGCTGGAGGTGAAGAATGGGGTTTGAATATATTTCTGCTTGATTCCAGAGTTCTTTTCACTCTAAGCTCCCCATGCCTTTATTCCCTGTCCTGCCCCCAGCCAGTCCTGAGCACAGTGGGTTCTCAGGAATGTTGGCTGGAATTTGATTTAGCCCCACGGAGACCTGAGTGGGCCCCACACACACTTTGCCATCAGGGCTTTTGCACCTTTAAAAACCTTATTTGCCAGCTGATGTGGAATACATTATTCATTCCCTTAATCATTTTTTCATATGACAAATGCCAGTAAAGCTGACAGGGCAGGGGTGTGCTTGGTGCCCTCTGATGGCAGTGGACAGGGCCTGGGGCGGGGAGGGTCTCTGCCTGCTAGGTCTGGCCTGCTGATCCCTGAAAGTCTTGAGGCTGAGGGGCTGCTGTTTGCTTTCTTATCATCCAGGGCCTGGGGTCAGTTCTGGTTAGGGGAGTGATTGGGGCTCCCAGCTTGGACATTGGAGTAGACTTGGGTGACGTGGGTACCTGCTGGCCCCCAGGCTCTTCCCTTCTTCCATTACATGTCTGTCCTTTGCCCCTTGTCCTGCATCCCAGAGGGGAACCTGTGTGCTCAGCGAGGATGTGGTCCAGTGCTCGGGCACCTCTTGGCAGAGGGCAGTGGGCAGGAGGCCAGGCACCCTAATGCAGAGCCATTCATTCATTCCCCAAATATTCATGAACACCTGCTCCAGGCCCAGCCCAGTACCTGATTCTGCGGACCCCAAGGTGACCATTACCTGGATTTAGCCCTCCAGGAGCCATACTGCTAATAGGTCACTTGGGCTCTGTCCCGACTGCCCTTGTGACCTGGCTCCCATGAGTGAGCCTCTGCTTTCTCATCTATTCTCCACTCTGTCCACCTTGCAGGCCCTGTGGGTATGGAGGGCTGGGAACCTGCCTGGCCTTCCGGTATTGAAGAGTGGCCCTGACTATTTTCCTGGGGTCTAGCCCGGTGGCTCCCTGTAAGACTGTCCCTCCCTAGGGCTGCATGACACACTATGGCCCTTATCATCCTATGCTTCCTGGAGGAGCAGCCAGGGCAGTGGCAGGGTAGAGGGTGGGAGGAGAAGCATTGCTGCCAGCGATGGTGGGTATGTTAAATTCAGCTCACTTTTACACTTGATCTTAGCCAAAAGGCCGAGAAGCGATATATATTCAGTTCACTTTTATGCCATGCTGGCTGTGCACACACCTGCTGCAGGGCCTTTGCACCTGCTTCCCCCTTTGCCTTACGTGCTCTTCCCACTGCTGTCCCCTGGTGTCATTCCCTACTGCCTCTGCTCAAATGGACCATCCTGCCTAGAAAATCTCCCTGCCAGGTACTCTCATTCCCTGACCTGCTTTGTTTTTCTACAAAAAATCTTGACCTATTATATTTATTTCCTTCATTATTAGTGTGTCTTCCCACAAGAACGTAGGTGCAGTGAGGGCAGAGACTCGTTCACTGCTACAGACCATAGCCTAGAATAGGGTTCTCACGTTCAGTGCCATTGACATTAGGACCACATACTCGTTGTTGTAGGGTGGTTAGCAGCAAGCATCCCTGGCCTCTAGGTACCAGATACTAGTAGCAACCCCCTCAGTGTGACAATCAAAAATGTCTTCATATAGAACCACTGGCCTGGGACTGTGCCTGCCACATCCATGTTGTAGGTGTTCAAAAAATATTGAATATGTGAAAAAAATATTCGTTTGACCTTTACAGTGACCTCGTTTTACATATGAGGAGAGAGGAGAGTTTAAAGTCCGTGGTGGCAGAGCTGGGTTCTGGTTTCCTTCCCTCTCTTAGGCTATTTCTATGGGTCCCTCTCCCTGCTCTGTGGAGTCTGCTGAGGCTGGGGGTCCTCTCCCCAGAATGCTCACACTCCCCATATCCCCAGCCTGGCTCGTGATGGGGCCACCCACTGGCAGTGACTCAGTAAACATGTGATTTGCCCAGAAGTAGGCAGAGAGGGAAGTAAGGGCTTGGGGTAGGAAGAGGGCTGCCATGGGGTAAGCAGGGACAAAGTGGAGGTGGTGGGGCTCCCAGTTCTGGAGACTATCTGCTGGGCACAGAAGAGCAGTACTGACACTGGGGAAAGGCCCAGGCCTCCGAGTCAGATCTCACTTGTAGACCTACCTTGCTGATTACTAGCCAAGATGTGACCGTGGCAAGTCTTTCCATCCCTGGGAGCCTCTGTGTTCTCATCTCTAAAATGGGAAGAAAGCTCACCTTACCAGCTGGTTGTCAGGATGAAAAGTGCTTTCTGGTCCTACCCCTGGTCTTGCAGGCCTGACCTGAGCAGTTCCTGGGGCAGTGCTCAGGCTAAGGTTAGGACCCCTGTGCAGTCAGACTCTCTGGCTCTGAGTTGGAGTGCCTCAAAGCTTAGGTAACAATCACCAATTGACCAGAGTCCCTGTCCAACAGGCCTTACTGCCCAATATCCCTCCTACCTGCCTTCCTCTTGCGCCATCTGCCTGACTGAGGGGCCTTAGGACCTCCATGTTGAGGAAAAGGCTTTGAGGTCACCTTTGTACCCCTTTTGGTGAGTGACAGCTGCTGTGTGCCATTTGGGGGTGAGCAAGGGGCACATTTAGTATAGTATTGAGGGGAGGCAAAAGGTTTCAGTTTTCAAGATGTGCATGGGTAGATTGCAGGTGGTCTCTGAAACCTCTTCCATTTCTTCCATGACCCCAAGCAGGGCATGCTGTTTAGGGGGTTCTTCTGAGGTCGTGTTGTCTATTCCCTGATTTCTGAGTTCCAAGATAGCATGACTCCAAGGAAGGGGCACTGGCTTGAGTGTTAGGAGATCAGGGTTTTCATCTGAGCACTGTTATCAACTCGCTGTGTGACCTTGTTCAAGTTACTTAACCTCTCTGAGCCTAAGCATTCCTATCTATAAAACCTAATAGCACTGGCCTCAGCATTCTCCTAGAATATTAGGGAAATGTCACCTTGTGTGCACTTGACAAAGGCCAGAGATTGGGGGTGAGGGGTGTAAATTGTCCCTAGGAAGGAGAGTGTGGCTCTCCCCACTGTTAATATCATGGTTCTTCATCTTCTCTTTGTGCTGACCTCAATCCCACTTGCTTTGGTTGAGGTTATTTCCTTGACTCAGCTCCCAGGTGATTCAGGAGATGCAGAATCCTTAGGCATCACTATTCCTGCTGCTCCACCCATTGGTACCTGGTTAGCACCTTTTCAAATTCACAAGCTAGACCCTTTCCCGAGACGGTGGGAAAGTCCTCACTGTCAGCATCCAGTTCAGGGCCTGCTGTCTGCAAACCCACAGGTTCAAGGAAGCCTTGAGCAAGGAGGGTGTTTTCCTCGAAGAAGTCCTTTGTCACCCGTACTAGGCACACGCCCCTCCGCTCTGGCTCTGAGCCCTGCAGCCTAGAGTTTGGGGCATCTGTCTCCCTCTGCCAAGCAGTTGACTGCAGGGCTGGGGCTCTGAAGCTCAAGCCTCCCCCCCTGCCTTGAGGCTCCACAGTCTTTTTCCACTGTAGCACATCGTGATGTCACAGGTGGTGGTGGCGTCATTGTGGTTTAGAGCACTCGACTGTGTGCTCGGGAGGAAGTGTCTGGGGTTCTGAACTGTGCATCTCCCTGAAGTGGGAACCCCAGGTATGCTGGAAAACTCCAGTTGACCATGTGTCCCAGGACCCCAGCTCTGGCCTTGGCTCTGGCCCTGCTTTCCTGTGGACGGTGACAAACCACACTGCCTCTCTGAGACTCCGTATCTTCTTTGCAGAGGAGGAGGGTTGGAGGCTTATAACCGGATGAATGAGTATGTTGCTAGAACCAGAAGGGCCGTCAGCTGGCCAGCTCACAGCGGGGGAGGAGGCTTAGAGCCACTCTCAGCTCCTGGAGGGCCAGCTCCCTGTGACTATGGGCTTTAGTCCTAGACACTAGGTCATGTTCTGCTGAGGAAAACTGACTTTGAGGGTAGCAGGGTGCATCCCTTTCAGGATGCTTGCTGGCTCCCTGGGAGACCTAGTAGCCCCCTGCTCTGTTTGTAGCCAGAGCCCTGGGTTGACCACTGTTTTTGTCCCCATTTTATACAAGATAAAACAGAGGAGGGGGAATGGCAGAATTGGGATTAAAAGCTGGGTGTCTGGTTCAGAGCTCATGCTAGGACATGGGAGGAGGCATGGGAGAAAACAAAATTCGTCTCAAACTGGTTTGGTCTGGGCAGAATAGAGATATACCCGGGTTATCACGGGAGCCCCTAGGAGGGACCTCTGACCCCATCTGAAATGATAGCAGAGGGGACTCCCAAGAGAAGCTGAGGAGTTAGCCCTACAGAGTGGGTTGGGATGTTGGGCGGAGGCAGCAGCAGGAGTGGAGGACGGAGGGGTTTTTTTTGTTTTTGCTGGTTTTGGCCAGGGCTGGGTTTGAACCTGCCACCTCTGGCATATGGGGCCAGCACCCTACTCCTTCGAGCCACAGGCGCCACTCTGGAAGACAGAGGTTTGGGGGCACGTGCTGCTCTGTGCCGTGGACAGTGACAGATGAGGTGCCCACAGCAGGACACGCTGGCAGGAGCCGAGCTCGCTGTTCCAGGCACCTGGTGATGGGTTGTGCTCTGCCTGAAGGCTGTGGCACCAATGGAAGCTTCTAAGGTGGACCAGACTTGATGTGGGAAGGTGGCTTAGGTCTATGTGCAAAGGGACGTCAGGCTGGGGACCAAGAGGAAGAGCCTGCAGCTGCAGGAGACGCCGAGGGTAGCAAGGAGGGGACTGTGGGCGATGGAGGAGGTGATACCAACAGGCTCCATGGAGGGTGACAATGGAGGCAGTGTGGGGTACTCTCTGTCACTAGAGTGAGCGGTCCTTGGGGGCAAGGCCCATGCTTGGGCATCTTTGTACCCTAGCACTTAGCACAAAGCCTGGCTTCAAGAACCGGATACCAGTCTGGGCTTCCTGTCTGCCCCCAGCTCACTTCTAAAGCAACATCACAGGCGGGAGTGGGATGTGTCACCCCCGGCCCCCCCCCCTTGATGTGGTTGGTCCTTCCTGATGTAGACACTGTTCCTCTCTGTGACGGCACACGGGCCTCCGCTACTTGGCCCCGGCATCGCTATGATGGCCTGGCCTGATGTGACTGTACCTCACAGTCCATAGGCTCCCGTGAACCCCCAAGCTCGAGACCCAGGTGCCTCTGCTGCCGCCCACCCTGCCCCAGGGGCCTGGGGACCTGCCATGCAAATGGTGTGGTTTCTCTATTGCTTGAAAACAGTTTCCGCCCTCTGGGGGTCCTTGGGTCCGGGCAGATATGTCAACACCTCTCTACACCTGCAGCATCTGCCAGGGGACCCTAGAGCCCGTTTTTCCCTGGGAGAGTCACTGAACCTCCCACTCTTGCTTGCTGTGCATTCTTAGAAGTCTCTCCCCTCTGTGGGCCCCTTGTCTATAAAATGAGGGAGCAGACCAAGGTCACAAGGTTTAAAATTGTCAGTGGGCACGGAGGCAGTGTAGCTGCACCAGCTCTTGGTCTGCCACTCACTTCTCAGCCTCGGACACTTTGTATTGAATCTCCCAAAGCCTCCATTTCTGCATCTGGAAAATAGGATCGTTCTGACCTCATTGCAGGGATAAAATGGATGTATGTGAACATGCCCAGCACTGTATCCGCACACAGTGGGTGCTTTTCCTGGATCTGAGCAGTCTCTGTCCTTGAGGAATACTCTCTATCCCCAAAGTCTAAAGCTTTCCATGTGGTCACCTTCCCACTGTCACCTCCTGCTCTCAGCTGGCAGATGCCTGCCTGGGGGTTGTTCCCCTGGGGAAGGCTGGGGGTGTGACCCACAGGTACTGTCATCTAAGAGGGATCTCTGGAAAATTAAAAAGCCGTGAAGATCCCCCAGGGTGGTGTTCTAATGGTGGCAGGAAGAGCAGACAGCTCCACAGATGTAGTCCCTTCAGAGGACATTGTCTTGATGATGGCCACTTCTTCCTCCTCCCCCAAACCTGCTCTCTTTCCTTCCTCTCTCACTTCTATTTATAAATAGGAGAAGGGACTGAGGCCTCAACCTTGGGGTACTCACAGGGCCTTAGTGTGGGAACAAACCAGTGGCAAGGTGGCGCCTGTAGCTTGGTGGGTAGACGCCGGCCACATACACCCAAGCTGGTAGTTTTGAACCCAGCCTGGGCCAGCTAACACAACAACCGCAACAAAAAAAAATAGCTGGGAGTTGTGATGGGTGCATGTAGTCCCAGCTACTTGGAAGGCTGAGGCAAGAGAATTGCTTACGCCCAAGAGTTTGAGGTTGCTGTGAGCTGTGACGCCACAGCACTCTACCGAAGGCGAAAAATGAGACTCTGTCTCAAAAAAAAAAAACAAAAAACAAAAAAGAAAAGAAAAAGTGGCAAATAGACTGGGCCAGGGTTGCCAGGTTCCCTGACACAGACTCAGAATCAGAGAGACGTGTGTGGTCCCCTGGCCCTGCCCCTTACTGGGTCATGGCTCCAGTCGCCTCCTGGACTATCTCACTCCTGCAGTGTTGTTCACCGGCTGTGCTTTGAATCTCCCAGGGTGAGAGGGGGTGCAGGGGACAGGACAGGTGGTGCCTGACTTACCAGGTCAGCCTACTGTCCCAGGCCCTGGTGGAGCTCCGTCCTTGCCAGGCCTCCGAGGCTTGCTTGCTTTCAGGGACTCAACCGCATTGTCCTCCGGCTGGATGCTTATGGATGCTGGCCCCTGGGCTTGGAGCACCTGCCCACTCAAACATTTTGTTTTGGGGCCATGTCAGCCCTCTAGTGTTCCTCTGAGCAAAGTCCCTTCGAGCCACCCTGAGGCCCTCCTTAGGAAACCCATGTCTTGCCTGAAGGAATCCTCCCCTTCCTCTGCTCTACACAGCTACTCAGCAGCAGGCCTGCTCGGCTTTAGGCTTCCTGAGGAATGGGCCTGGTGCCAGCTTGTGGGTAACTCTGCATCCCCAGGAGTCACATGTCTGCTTCATCACACATGCTCTTGAGGCGGGAGGGAGGCTCCTTCTTTTGCAAGGCCCACATGGGCCATCTAGCATCCCACTAAAACCGGGCAACTCACTGCCCGGGGTCTTGGTCTCACCTTGCGTGTCCTCAGCAGACACCAAGGCAGAAAGAGACCAGTTCTCATACTCTGTAGCACATGTCTGTGACGCAGGGCCTTCGCATGCCCCTTACAGATCCCTGTGGAGCCCCTGAGAGTCTGGGAGAAGATGACGTACCCAAGTGGGACCCTCCTGCCTTTGTCCCTCACAGCAAGCCCTAGAGGAGTCAGGGCAAGGTGTATGACTCCCATTTTACAGGTGACAGTACTGAGGCTCAGAGAAAGTGACATCCCCCAGGCTCTCAGGACCAGCGTGCACATGACCTCCAACCCAAATCAGCACCTCTCCTACACTGCCAGGTGTCTAGGACACCAGCGAGGGTGGACATCTCTGGCCCTTTTTCTTGCAGAGGTTACCTGCTCAGTGTTCTCTCCCAGGGGAGAGGGGATGGGGGGCCAGAGGCTGGAGCATGGAAGCTCCCCCCCACATACCCTCAGCTCTGCTCTCTCAGATGCCCCAGACCAGCTCAGCTCTGCCCCACACTCAGCCCCCACCTCTCAGCTCCGTGCATTCATTCACCTCTCACAAGGGTGGGGCACCCCCCCCGCCCCGCCCCTGCGGTCTCATGAGGGGTTTGAGCCTTTAAGCACCCAGACCTGGTGGTTCACGCCTGCAATCCTGGCACTTTGGGACGCCAAGGTGAGTGGATTGCCTGAGCTCACAGGTTCAAGACCAGCCTGAGCCAGAGGGAGACCCTGTCTATAAAAGTAGCCAGGCGTTGGGCGGTGCCTGTGGCTCAGTGAGTAGGGCACCAGCCCCATATACCAAGGGTGATGGGATCAAACCCGGCCCTGGCCAAACTGCAACAAAAAAATAGCTGGCATTGTGGCAGGCACCTATAGTCCCAGTTACTTGGGAGGCTGAGGCAAGAGAATCGCCTAAGCCCAAGAGCTGGAGGTTACTTTGAGCTGTGACACCATAGCACTCTACTGAAGTAAGACTCTGTCTCAAAAAAAAAAAAAAAAGTGGGCTCGGCGCCTGTGGCTCAGCGGGCTAAGGTGCCAGCCATGTACACCTGAGCTGGTGGGTTCGAATCCAGCCTGGGCCCGTCAAACAACAATGACGGCTGCAACCAAAAAATGGCCGGGTGTTGTGGCAGCCGTCTGTAGTCCCAGCTACTTGGGAGGCGGAGGCAAGAGACTCACTTGAGCCCAGGAATTGGAGGTTGCTGTGAGCTGTGATGCCATGGCACTCTATCCAGGGTGACAGCTTGAGGCTCTGTCTCAAAAAAAAAAAAAAAAAAAAGAACTAAAGTGTGAATAAAAATAAGAAAATGGTTGCCATCAGAAGCACATAAATTCACAGTCAGGAATGATGGTGATGCGAAACAACTAGATCGCTTACTTGAGAGGCTGAAATTATGACCCCTTTGCTTTCTGATGGTTCATTTTACACAACCTTTGTTTCATGTACACAGTTTTAAAAAATATTGTATAAAATTACTTTCAGGATATGTGTATAATGTATATATGACACAGAAAGGAATTTCGTGTTTAGACTTGGGTTCCATTCCCAAGATGCCTTAGAAATTCAAAATGTTTAGGAACTTCTGTTCCTAAATATTTTGGATAATGGGTACCCTAGTGGATTCATCTTTTTCTCTGTGAGGTTCTGTCAGTTTTTAATCACGTATTTTAATGCTGTCCTTGTTAGGCACATACACATTAATTAAGGCTTGTTATGTTTTCTTGGAGAGTTGACTGATGCCTTTATGCTATGTAATACCTCTATTTATCCCTGATAACTTCTCTTCCCTTTTTTTTTTTTTCTTTTTTGAGACAGGGTCTCACTCAGTCGCCCTCAGGTTGAGCGCCATGGTGTTATTACTCACAGCCACCACTTCGAGCTCTTGGGCTCAAGTGATCCTCTTGCCTCAGCCTCCAGAGTTGCTAGGTGTATAGGTGCCTGCCACAACACCAGCTATCTTTACATACTGGGTCTCATTCTTGCTCTGGCTGATCTTGAACGTATAAGCTCAAGCAATCTACCCGCCTCGGCCTTGCAGTGTGCTAGGATTACAGATGTCAGCCTCCCGAGTAGCTGGGACTACAGGCACCCACGACAACAGTTGGCCGTTTTTTTGTTGTTGTTGCTGTTGTCATTGTTGATTAGCAGGCCCAGCCAGGTTTGAACCTGCCAGCCTCAGTGTATATGGCTGGCACCCTACCCACTGAGCTATTGGTGCCGAGCCTGATAACTTTTTCTTAGTCTGCTTTGTCTAACATTAAGATAGCTTCCCATTTTTGTTTGATTACTGGTAGCATGCTTTTCTCCATCTACTGACTTTTAATCAATCTATCTTTACATTTAAAGTGAAAAGTGAATTTCTTATGGGCAGTATAAAGTTGCATGTTGGTTTTTTTGATCCATTTTGGCAATCTCTGTCTTTTAATTGATGTTTTTATTTTTTTACAGGCAAGATTTTACTCTTACTGCCCAGGCTGGTGTGCAATGACAGTCATAGCACATTGTAGCTTCAAATTCCTGGACTCAAGTGACCCTCCTGCCTCAACCTCCCAAGTAGCTGGGACTACAGGTTCATGCACACTTGGCCAATTTTTGCATTTTTTATAGAGATAGGGTCCCACTCTTGCTCAGGCTTGTCTCAAACTCCTGTCCTCAGTGATCCTCCTGCCTTGGCCTCCCAAAGTGTTGGGATAACAGGCAGCCTACTTCACCATTTATATGAGGGTCTTGAGCATTTAGGAGTTTTCACTTCAGAGGAGGTCTGAGGGGATCCTCAAAGCAGTCCCCCAGGGATACTGAGCCATCACTGTATTTCTTATTTCTCCCTTTAGTCTGGTTGTATCCTTGCTGTCATTTATTTCATTTGTGTATGTGTGTGCGTGTGTGTACATATAAGTGAAATGAATGATAGCAATAATATACACACACACAATCATATAATTGAATACACTGCTGCTGATATTTTGAGCAAACTGTTGTCAGCTATGTCAACTAAGAAAAATGAGGGTTTTTTTTTTTATATTCCCTTCGTCTATTCCTTCTTTTAGTGTTCTTTCTTTATGTAGATCCAAGCTTCTGACCTATATTTTCTTCCTTTCTGAAGATTATCTTTTATCATTTCTTGCGAGGCAGGTCTGTTTGTGACAAGTTTCATCAATAGTTGTTTGTCTGAGAAAGTCCTTTTTTCTCCTTTCCTTTGAAGAGTAATTCTGCAGGATACGGGATTTTAGGTTGGTGGCTTTTATTTTTCTTAGCACTTTAAATGTTTCACTCCATTCTCTTTGAGATTGCATGATTTCTGAGGAGGAAAAGTCTGATGTAATTCTTTGCTCTTCTGTGACAAGATGTTTGTTTTCTCTTGGCTTCTTTCATATATATATGTATATATGAAATACATAAAGTCTTTGATTTTCTGCAGTTCGAGTATGATATACCTTGTCATAGTATTTTCTAGCATTCATTCTGCTTGGTGTTCTCTGAGCTTCTTGGATTTGTGGTTTGGTGTCTGGGACATACTTAGCCATTGCTTTAAATACTGCTACTGTTTCTTTCTCCTTGTGAGTAGAATCTCAGTAATTTGATTTCCCAATGGATTGTACGGAACTGGGCCTACTCTTAAACATAGATGTGGTTCATGTCTGGTTTATGTAAATGAGGTCAACTTGCGGTGGTCAATATGGGGAATGGCGGTGGTCAATATGGGGAATGGAGGTGGTCAACTTTGGGGTTTCTGCTGTATTTTTTTTTTTCTTTTCTTTTTTTTTTTTTTTTGAGACAGAGCCTCAAGCTGTCAGCAACCTCCAATTCCTGGGCTCGAGCGAGTCTCCTGCCTCTGCCTCCCAAGTAGCTGGGACTACAGGCACCCGCCACAATGCCCAGTCATTTTTTGGTTGCAGCTGTCATTGTTGGTTGGCGGGCCTGGGCTGGATTCGAACCCACCAGCTCAGGTGTACGTGGCTGGTGCCTTAGCTCGTTGAGCCACAGGCGCCGAGCTTGCTGTATTTTCATAATGTGTAAGTTATGGCTTTTGCACTTGTCTCACAGTTCTTGAATATTCTGTTGTTTTCTTCTATCTTTTTTCTCTTTTCAGTTTTAGATGTTATCTAGTCACATATCCATAAGCTCAAAGGTTCTTTGGTCTGCCTGTTCCAGTGTAATGAATCAGTGAAAGACATTCTTTGTCTTTTTTTTATATGCAACATTTTCCTATTCTTACTTTTTCTTTATACTACTTGCATATCCTTCCTGTTCTTGCATATTGTCTACATTATCCATTACAGACCGTAGCATATTAATCAGTTATATTAAATCCCTCATCTGGTAATTCCAACATCCCTGCCACATCAATCTAGTTCTGTCTCAGTCTAGGTTGGTCTCTTCAAACTGTGCTTTTTATGTGTATTTTAATGCACATTGTCAGTTTGTTGAAAGGCACATATGATATGGGGGTGAAAGAAGCTAGATGTTTGGTGATATCCTGGTTAAGATATGGGTAGGGGCAGCATTCCATAGTCTTGTGATTAGGTCTTGGTCTTTTGGTGAACTGGTGCCACTAGACTGTGACCTTTACATGTGCTTCTCAGTCCCTTCCCCACCCCTCAGCCTTCATGCGATAGGATGGTTTGACCACATTATCTAGTTCCTAGAAGTATAACTCAGGACAAGACGTTGCCCGTTGCTCAGTGGGTAGGGCACCAGCTACATAACACCTAGGCTGGCAGGTTTGAACCCGGCCCAGGCCAGCTAAACAACAGTGACAACTGCAGTAAAGAAATAGCTGGGTGTTGTAGCAGATACCTAGAGTCCCAGCTACTTGGGAGGGCTGAGGCAAAAGAATTGCTTAAGCCCAAGAGTTTGAGGTTGCTGTGAGCTGTGACACCATAGCATTGTACCAAAGGTGACATAGGGAGACTCTGTCTCCAAAACAAAACAAAACAAAAAAACTCAGGAGAGCGTGGAGGCCCTCTTACGAGTAGCATCACTCAGTGCGTCCCCCTACCCTAGAGTTTTTAACTGTTAGAATTGTCTACACTGACCCTTTAGCAATGTCAATTACAAATTTAGGTTTCTTATCATGGTACTGGTTCCTTGGAGGTTTCTGATCTAGTAAATTGTGATTTTTCTACCCACCTATCTGTCCTCCAATTTGGGGCTGGTTGTTTGACCTGTGACCTCAATTCTTTGACCAATCTAAGAAGACTTGTTGGGGTTTTTTTGTTTGTTTTTTTTGGGGGGGGGGAGTTGTACAGCTTTCTGTTTGTTAGGACAAATGCTTAACTTCCATACTGTTTACATACCAGACCAGACAAAATTAAAGGATTATTTGATTACAAATGGTTTAAACTTTTCTTGGATGAGGAAAAGAAGATTATTTTTTTTCCTCAACATGAAAACCAACACTACAAGAACAAATGATGTTTAGCATTTGAGGCACCGTTTCCTGGAAGCCAGCACTCAGTATATCTAGTGTGGGTTATTTGTGTGTTAGGGAGTGGGAAAGGGATCTTGACTCGTGGTGCATGCTATTAGGCCTGAATGAATTCTTTACTTTTATTTCTCCTTTTTTCATTTCTTACTTCCTTTATCCTTGTCTACATGAAGCCCAGGGATGCCGTAGGTAGATTTGCTTCTTATGCCAGTCTTTGTCTTGTCTTCACTATTTTAGGCTACCACATTCTTTTGTGTGTGTATAGAGACAGAGTCTCACTTTATTGCCCTCGATAGAGTGCCGTGGCATCACACAGCTCACAGCAACCTCCAACTCCTGGGCTTAGGCAGTTCTCTTGCTCAGCCTCCCTAGTAGCTGGGACTACAGGCGCCCACCACAACCCCGCCTATTTTTCTGTTTTTGCAGTTCGGCTGAGGCCGGGTTTGAACCCACTACCTTCGGTAATGTGGGACTGGCGCCCTACTCCATGAGCCATAGGCGCCGCCCCCTGGGCTATCACATTCTTGAGTTATTACCTGTTAGCTGTTCTCAGACTTCTGTCTTTATGTCTCAGTGCTTCTGAATGTACTAGGTGAATTGGGCAGAATGGCTCTCTCAGCATTTTGGTTCATGGCTGACCATCTTCATCTCCAAACTAGAATGATAAATCTTTCATTTAGACCAGTTGGCATGTATCGGTTTTGTTTAGTTAGCTTTTGAAAACTGTAATTGGGTGGTGCCTGTGGCTCAAGGAGTAGTGCGCTGGCCCCATATACCAGAGGTGGCGGGTTCAAACCTGGCCCCAGCCAAAAACTACAAAAACATACAAAGAAAGAAAAACTGTAACATGGTATTAATACAGAAATTTGTATTAAAAAATATACAACTTAATATAAGGCCAAGGAGAGAGACCTTTGCAGGCAACCTAAACGTCTCCCTGTGTCCTCTTCTCAATCTCTGCTTCCTTATTCACCCAGAGGAACCACCGTTCTAACTTTATGGCAAGAAGTTCCTTTTTGGCCAAGTGTGGTGGCTTATACCCGTAATCCCAGCACTCTGGGAGGTCAGGAGTTTAAGAACAGCCTAAGCAAAAGTGAGACCCTGTCTCTACAAAAAATAGAAAATTTAGCCAGGTGTGGTGAGCACCTGTAATGCCAAATAACAAGGAGGCTGAGGTAGGAGGATTGTTTGAGACCAGGAGTTAGAGGGTGTAGTGAGCTATGTTGATGCCACAGCACTGTAGCCAGGGCAACCAAGCGAGACTTAAGTCTCAAAAAAGAAAAAAAAATTCTTCATACTTTTCTCATTTAAAGGTGCATTCCTGATGAATATAATAAGTACTGCTATTGATGCATCCCACAGATTTTGATACATTATGTTTTCATTTTTATTCTATTTAAAATATTTGATATTTTCATAGTGATTTTGTCTTTGAACTATGGTTTTGTTTTGTTTTTTTAAATATATATATATGTATATGGGGGCTTTTTTGGTTTGTTTTTTGTTTTTTTTGTGGAGACAGAGTCTCACTTTATTGCCCTCAGTAAAGTGCTGTGGAGTCACACAGCTCATAGCAATCTCCAACTCCTAGGCTTAGGCGATACTCTTGCCTAAGAGTAGCTGGGACTACAGGCACCTGCACAATGCCCTGCTATTTTTTTGTTGCAGTTTGGCTGGGTCCGGGTATGAATCTGCCACCCTTGGTATATGGGGCTGGCGCCCTACCCACTAAGCCACAGGCGCCCTGAACCATGGTTTTAGAAGACTTAATTTTCAAATACTTGAGAATTACTCAGATAGCTTTTTAGTTTTATCTCTAGTTTAATTCTAATGTGAGAATATACTTCGTATGATTTCAGTTCATTATAAGTATATTGAGATTCAACAATATGGTACATCTGAGTGAATGTTTCCACATGAACTTGGGTAAAATGTGTACTTTCAACGTTATTGGTTTACTGTTCTGTTAAATGTCAACTAGTTAATGCTAGTTGTAATGCTAGTTGTCCGTCATGTTTGGATCTTTTTCCTTTTTGATTCTTTACCCACTTGTATCAATTGCTGAGAGAAGAGAGTTGTAAAATTAAGTGCAATTCTGGATATGTCTTTGTCTTTGATTCTGTCAGTTTTTATTTTGTGTATCTCAGTACTCTGTAATTGGGCTCATGTATTAGATTATTATGATGTATTGATTGATCCTTTTATCATTTTGAAATGTCCTTTTGATCTGTGATAATATTCTGAAGTTCATTTGTCTGACAATAATTGGCTATTTACAGACTCAATTGGTACAGTTGAGCTATTTTAAATTATTGTAATTATTAGCATGTTGTCACTTAAAGTTGTTTTTGCTAGATAATAAAATTCTGTCAGGTTGGTTTGTTTATTTTGTAGCACTTGAAAGATTTATTTCTCTGCCTTCTGACTTACCGTGTTTCTGACAGTAATTTTGAAGCCAATTTAATGTCTTCTGTCCTTAGCTTTTTGTGTTTTTTGTTTTTTGTTTTTTTTTTTTGAGATAGAGTCTAACTTAATTTCGCCCTCGGTAGAATGCCGTGGTCACAGCTCATAGCAACCTCAAACTCCTGGGCTTAAGTGATTCTCTTGCCTCAGCCTCCCAAGTAGCTGGGACCATAGGTGCCCACCACAACACCTGGGTATTTTTTGTTGCAGTTGTTGTCGTTTAGCCGGCCTGGACTGGGTTTGAAACTGCCACCCTTGGTGTATGTGGCTGGCGCCGTAACCACTCTGCTACAGGCACCCGAGCTGTTTTTAAAATATTCTTTGTTTTTTTAAATGTTTTGTTTTGTTCTCTCTCTTTTTTTTTTTTTGGAGACAGCATACGCCCATCGCCCCAGTAGAGTGCAGTAGCTCCATCATAGCTTATAACTACAACCTCAAACTCTTGGGCTCAGGAAGTCTTCCTGCCTCAGTCTCAAGAGTAGGTGGGTCTATAGGCCTCTGCTACCACACCCAACTAATGTTTTCTTTTTTTTGTAGAGACAGGGCCTCACTGTTGCTTGGGCTGGTCTCAAACTTCTGACCTCAAGCAACCTTCCCACCTTAGCCTCCCAGAGTGCTAGTATTACAGGTGTGAGCCAACTTCAGCTGTTTTTAAAATATTCTCTTTATTGGTGGTTTTTAGAAATTTGATTAGAAAATGCCCTGGTTTCCTTTGGTTTTGAGCTTGCTTGTTGACTTTGTGTTTGTATGCTCTTTATCACATCTGGACAGCTTTCTGCCGTTATTTATTTATTTTTTTGAGACAGAACCTCAAGCTGTCACCCTGGGTAGGGTGTCGCCCTCCCTGTCCGGCGGGAAGGGTGGCGGTCGGTGAGTTCAGCGAATGAAAAGAGATAGAGATTTACAGTAGACAAAGTAAGAGGAGAATTAGGGCTATAATTACCACGATACCGACTGAGAAGGCAATAACTTTGTTAGACGGGGAACGGGTAGGCGGAAGGGTGCCTTGGATTAATGGAGCCCCGTCAGGGTGGGTGGTTCGGGAGAGGAGTGTTAGCTCCTTACAAGCCCATAAGTTATTAAGAAACACACGCACACCAAGATTGAGAGAGAAGGAAAGATAGAGAGCGAGTCTTTATTCTTGTACTCAAGCTTATATATACCTGTAAGAGCAGGGGGTGGGTGGTAACAAAGTGGAACAGCCTTAGCTATGCATGTGACTAAAAATGAAACTAAGTGTTTCCTTTTGCAGCTGGTTTTAACAAGAATTTAGGACTGGCCTTCCTGTTATCATTTGTGGTTAATGCACTTCCTCTTGCAGGATCCTTGTACAGGCACATAGTATTGCTGTTAACCCTTACATCTCCCCTCTATTTACTTTTTAAAGAAAGCTCCTGTCTTAGGTCAAGCAGGTACGCTCCAGTTGCCCGTCTTTGGCTGTTCCTACAGCTAGGTAGGACGCCTGTCTTAGGTCGGGAGGGTTACCTTACTAGTTGCCCGTCATTGGATACCTTCTTTAGTGGCCTGGTGGACAATAGCCACCCAGACTTCAGTGGAGGGGTTCGATAGGGCTCGTGCCATGAGGATTTGTGTGCGCTGCACGCGTCTGTGATGTTTCCACAAACATTGAAGTAGGAGGAAAACCACGATAACAAGGCCAAGCAACAAACTTACACTGCTAGCCCAATTGCAAATTAATGACCAAAAGGATTGTAAGCCTGTGAGAAAGGTGTCTCCTGAAATAGGGTGGACTTTGGTCTCGTTAATGACTCTGATGGTATGTAATAAATGTTTTGTGTAGTTGTTGAATATAGGTGACCATCCTTCTCGGATGTACCTATTTAATTGTTGTAAGTGAGTTGAAGCATTCTTAATTTTCCAAGGGGTAACGCAAGCGCTGTTGAAAGGTGGAAGGCAAGACATGCCTTGGAGGTTCCAAAGAAGGTCTACTTGTTCTTGTAATAGAAAGGTTTGTAGGTTTAAATTTAAAATGGCAAGTTTAATGTGTTGATTAATTTCTACTTGGGTATCTAAGGCCTGAGTGGTGTGAGCACTAAGGTTGTTCAAAGTATATGCCGTTTGCACTGAAGTGGAAACTGCTATTCCAGTGGCTACTGCAGATGAGGCGAGAGCAGCGGTGACGGCCACCTCGGCGACTGTTAGGCCGAAGTCTCGTTTCTGTCTGGAAAGACTAAGAGGAAAACTTGAAGATATATTAATAGGCATAGGGAGAAATGACGGGATACGAAGTATGAGCATGGAGTCAGAGTAGGGATTCCAACAATTAACCAGGAGGCAGGTTGTGTTA
>CAUYRH010017196.1:0-36249 GCA_963574655.1 Perodicticus potto
TGGCGGGTGCCTGTATTCCCAGCTACTTGGGAGGCGGAGGCAGGAGACTCGCTTGAGCCAGGAATTGGAGGTTGCTGTGAGCTGTGATGCCACGGCACTCTCTCCAGGGTAACAGCTTGAGGCTCTGTCTCAAAAAAAAAATAAAAATTAAAAAAAAAAAAAGAAATCAATGGCTATTTTCAAGGTGTTGCATCTAGTGCTCAGCTGAGGAATGATATTCCTAGCCCCTTGCAGTGGATGGGCACAGAACTGGGGGTATGGTAGAGGGAAAGTTAGCTCCATCTTCTGAAGGAGCCAATGCGTAGTTTTTCCTATAACATTCTGTAAGGGTCAAGCCCAGAAGGACCAGAGCAATAGGGAAGTGGCAAGGAGAAGTGTGTGTGTGTGTTGGGGGAGGGATGTTCATGTGGGGATTTGGTTAGGAGTTTCAGTGAAAGTTACAGGGTCAGCAGCCATAAATGATTAGCAGTTGGAAAGGGATCAGCGCTGAAGATAAAGTTTTGGCAGTTAAGGCTAAGGAGTGGATGGAGCCTGGGAGATGCTGGCAGTTGAGTAGTTAATAATAACACTAGCTAATACACAGAGTGGCACTTGCCATATGCCAGGCTCTGTTACAGCACTTTAAAAAACTCAACTCCTCAAATCTCTGTGGGAGGAAGAAGAATACACAAAAGGAGCAGACAGAAAGTAGGAGAACGAGAGAAGCCCAGGAAGGTTACAGTGTGGGGTAAACTGTGGAGATGGTGGAATATCACATAAATGTGAGTCCACGCATGGGCACGAACACACATACATACAAATACATAGCTAGATCTATGTTATCTCTTTGTATATCCCCTGTGGTCAGGGTGTATGGAATTGGATCTTGTTCAGTGACTTTCATTGTTTATTTTGAATCCTGGAGTTAATTTGCCTTCTCTTTATCAGCACCATTAAGTAGTGCGGTAACACCTGCTGAAGATAAGTACTATTTATGGTGCTTCTGGAGAAAGGGGTTTGTGACTTCAGTGACTAGGGAAAATTTTCAGGAAAACCATTTTTTACCAAATTAGGCTGCAGAGTCTAATTTAGACAGTTAAAGAAATGGGCAGCCTTGGCACCCATAGCACAGTGGTTACAGCACCAGCTACATACACCGAGAGTGGCGAGTTCAAACTTGGCCCAGGCCAGCTAAACAACAATGACAACTGCAACAAAAAATAGCTGAGCATTGTAGTGGGCACCTGTAGTCCCAGCTACTTGGAAGGCTGAGGCAAGAGAATCACTTGAGCCCAAGAGTTTGAGGCTGCTGTGAGCTGTGATGCCATAGCACTCTACTGAGGGTGACATAGTGAGACTCTGTCTCAAAAAAAAAAAAAAAAAGAAATGGGCAAAAGGCAGAACAAAGGTAAAAGATGATAACCAGCTTGTGCTTTTTTTAACCCACCCAAATCAATAAGTCAAACAAACTGCCTGGACAGCCTATCATTGGGGGTGGTTGTGATTTTATTTCCTAAGAGTCGGTTAACCATTGATAAGAGGGAGCAGTTAATAAGCTCGTCGATGGCAGTTTTAGTTTTCATTCTATGAATTCATTCACACAAAGAAAACAGAAACATACCCAGCCATCCCAGGCAGGAAGGGTTACACAAGGTTGCTTCAACAGCAAATCTGTCAGGTCCCAGGCCACATTGTGGTAGGAAGTTTGGGACACAGGGTGCTGTTATGTGACACATCCATTCCTACTGTCTCCCAGAGCCCTGTCCTTCAAGCCTGCTGGGCCTGGGACCTCATGTATTTCCCCTTCCTCCAGGCACCTTGTCCTTCATAACATTTTCCCTTCATACCCCCGCATTCAGATGTCACAAGTCTCTTCTGGTTGAGGGAATCTATCCTTTAGTTTCATATTCTACCCCCTCTCCTCCTTTTTTTTTTGAGACAGAGTCTCAAACTGTCGCCCTGGGTAGAGTGCACAGCAACCTCCAACTCTTGGTCTTAAGTGATCCTCTTGCCTCAATTTTTCTATTTTTAGAAGAGATGGGGTCTTGCTCTAGCTCCAGCTGGTCTGGAATTCCTGAGCTCAAGCAATCCACCCACCTCCACCTCTCAGAGTGCTAGGATTACAGGTGTGAACTGCTGCACCCAATCTCTCATTCTCCCTTTTTGCTGTTGTCCCTTCTATCCTGTCTTCTTCAGACTTGTAGGCACCACCTTTCATCATCTATGTCCCTAGCACCCTACTCCCTTAGCCGCCTCATTTATTGGCAAATATGCCAATGCCCAGTGAAAGTACTAATTGCAGCTGCATTTCAGGCAGTGGTTGAAGCATTTTTATTAGCATTAGCTCAATTAATCCCCACAACAACCCTATGAGTTAGGGACTTTTATTATTATTGGACTTGGCAGATGAGGACCATGAGGTTAGGTGAAGTAACCTGCCCTGTTCACAGGGAGGAGCTTTAAAAGACGGAGCTGGGCAGTCTGGCTTCAGAGCCTGCATTTTTATGGCTACATGGTACTGTACTGAGGCCTGCAAAATATCTCTCCTTTTTTCCTCTCTCTTCCCGCCTAAGCCCTTATCTCTGGGTGCCTGGAAGCTGTAACAGCGTTCAACTGATCTGGCCAACCATAAATGCTTCCCCTCTGCCCTAGTCCATTCCCCAAGCCACGTGGCCTGACAATCTGCCTAAAACATCCTTTTCATCTTGTCATTCCTCTGCCATCAAAGAATATATAATCTCCGGGGGAAGAGAAGACATTCACATATGAGCCCCTGAGATAAAGCAATGACAGTAAATAAAAAGAGAACAAAATGGACTTCAAGGTCACTTCCTACAAAGAAACTGCGTGATCTCAGTACAGATTATAGACAGGAGTGGACAGGGAGGAGAGCAGAACTTCAGCAGAGCACTGAATTTCAATTTAGAAGGGGAAGGGTTTTCTGAAAGGAAATGGAAGGGTTAAGAACTGTGGCTCCGGGCTGTCCTCACTGCAACCCAACCCTTTGTAATAGTCCTTCTGCTCCTATTGCATCAGTTGACTCCAACCCCAGTTGCTTTCCAGGCTTGCCTCAAAGGTGACCTCTACCCTTTTCTAATTACATCTCTTCCAGTCTGATATTCCCTCCCTGTACAACCTCCTTAACACTTACCTAGGAAACAGGGGTACATGCGCAAGAAACTCCTCTGTCTTCAGAAGAAACAGGTTTGTGCCTTTAAAAAAACATATTTGCGGCTTGGCGCCTGTGGCTCAACGGGCTAAGGCTGGCGGGTTTGAATCCAGCCCGGGCCTGCCAAACAACAATGACGGCTGCATCCAAAAAATGACCAGGTGTTGTGGCGGACACCTGTAGTCCCAGCTACTTGGGAGGCAGAGGCAGGAGACTCGCTCGAGCCCAGGAATTGGAGGTTGCTGTGAGCTGTGATGCCACAGCACTCTATCCAGGGTGACAGCTTGAGGCTCTGTCTCAAAAAAAAAAAAAACAAACAACAAAAAAAACCCCACCAGATTTGCCAGGTGTAGTGGCTCATGCCTGTGATCTCAGCTTCTTAGGAGGCTGTGGTGGGAGGATCATCGGAGACTACCCTGGTCAACATAGTGAGACCAACCCTTTCTCCAAAAAAAAAAAAAAAATGCAAATTGAAAGGATCAGAAAAAAGCAGGGTTTTCCTTTTTTTTTGAGACTCGCTTCATAGCCCTGGGTAGAGTGCTATGGCGTCACAGCTCACAGCAATCTCAAATTCTTGGGCTCAAGTGATTCTCTTGTCTTAGTCTCCCAAGTAGCTGGGATGACAGGCACCCACCACAATGTCCAGCTATTTTTAGAGATGAGGTCTCACTCTGGCTCAGGCTGGTCTTGAATCTGTGAGTTCATGCAATCCACCTACCTCGTCCTCCCAAGTGCTGGGATTACAGGCGTGAGCCACTGGGCCGGTTTTCCTTTTTTGAGATAGGGTCTCACTCTGTTGCCCAGGCTAGAGTGCAGTGGCATCATCATAGCTCACTGCAACCTCAGTCTTTGAAGTAGCTGGGAGTACAGGGCTGCACTACCCCACCTGGCTAATTTTTTTAATGTTTTGTAGAGATGGGAGGGGTCTTGCTATGTAGCTCAGGTTGATCTTTTTTTTTTTTTGTAGTCTCACTTTATCACCGCCCTCGGTAGAGTGCCACGGCGTCACACAGCTCACAGCAACATTCAACTAGGCTTAGGTGATTCTCTTGCCTCAGCCTCCCAAGTGCACCCAGTTATTTTTCTGTTTGCAGTTCGCCGAGGCCGAGTTTGAACCTGCTACCTTCGGTATATGGGGCTGGCGCCCTACTCAATGAGCCACAGGCGCCACCCTCGGGTTGATCTTAAACAGCTAAACTCAAGTGATCCTTCTGCCTTGGCCTCCCAAAGTGCTGGAATTACAGGTGTGAGCCACAGCACCTGGCCAGAAGCTGAGTTTGCTGTAGAAGACTCAAGTAGCGGGCAGTACCTGTGGCACAAAGGAATAAGGTGCCCACCCCATATGCCCGATGTGGCGGGTTCAAACCTCAGCCCCGGCCAAAAACTGCAAAAAAACAAAAAAGAAGACTCAAATAGTGACCTTAATGCAGTGGCTCCCAGGAATGATGTTTTATTTGCTACCTGTTTCCTATACATTATCTAATTTAATCTTCACACAATTCTTCAAGTTAGGCTCTACTCTTATCCTCATTTTGCAGATGAATTGAGATTATCGAGTTTACTGACCTTGTCCCAAATCACATAGCTAGCAATGAAGGGCTGCATGTAAAGTCCCTGCTCTCATCTATTATGTGTTCTGGGCCACACTGTTAGGGGCAGACCATTTGGTCTCACTTCAGTTATGATGCAAAACCAGGAGGAAACCACTACATTGAAAAGGTTTTGCCCCTTTGCCTGCACCAGCTTTCATAGCGTTCAAATAGCGTACACCTCTGAGTGGAAACCTCTCCAGGCTTCCATCTCTAAATGAGGTGGTAGCACCAGACTGCTGAAAGCTGAGCTCTCCGGGGGCTGACATTCTGTGATTACTGAGCATTGGTGGAGGAGAGGGGGGCTAATTGAGTGAGTTAGTAATTTGGTTGCCAGGGTAACTCTTTCCTGATTGGAAAGAAGGGATCACAGGGTTTGACACAGACTTTGCTGGATAGGAAAGTGGTGCATGATCTTCGCTCCATGTTTCTGCTTCTGAGCTGGAAAAAGAAAGAGCAAAAAAGGGTAAAAACTGAATTCAAATATTGTAGCATGTATGCCTAATTTAGAATGAAATCTTGGTGTTCCTGACTCTTGAGTTCTCTGTGAAGTGTGCCATTCTTTTCTCCAAATCACTTGTTATTTGCCAATTTATGTGTTTTTATTTTTTCATTCAGTTTATAACTTGATAGCTTGGTCTTTTATCTCACCCAGGCCATTTTCTGTGGCCAGTGTCTTTCTTAGAATGCTATTTTTTTTTTTTAGACAGATTCTCAAGATGTTGCCCTGGGTAGAGTGCTGTGACATCACAGCTCACAGCAACTGCAAACTCTTGGGCTTAAGCGATTCTTTTGCCTCAGTCTCCCAAGTAGCTGGGACTACAGGGCCTGCCACAATGCCTGGCTACATTTTGGTGGCAGTTGTCATTGTTGCTTAGCAGGCCCAGGCTGGGTTCGAACCCACCACCTTAGGTGTATGTGGCTGGCGCCCTGCCGAGTGAGCTACAGGCACTGCTGAATGCTAAATATTTTGTAAGAAAATGGTTACAGCATACCTGGCATTCCCTAGCTCAGCCTAAGAACCTATAGCATTGTTTTCCCAAGGTTCAATGGCAGGGTCATCAATTTAGGGGAACTGCAAGTGTGTCATTCACATTACAATGTATGTATGGCGTTGTGCAGTGAACAATACTGGACCATGTGTGATGGTGTTGAGCCACTGAAAAAAGGCCTGAGCTAGTAGCCTGGAGACCTGGGTTCTAGACTCTGCTAAGCCTCTGTCTTCATAAATGACTTTGTTTGGTCACTGTGCTCACTTCCCTGGGCTATTTTTTTTCTACCTATAAAATAGCCTAAAAACATTTTTGAGACAGAGTCTTACTCTGTCATCCAGGCTACAGTGCTATGGCCTTATTTCACAGCAACCTCAAACTTCTAGGCTCAAGTGATCCTCCTGCCTCAGCTTCCCAAGTAGCTGGGACTACAGGCACCTGCCACCATGTCTGGCTAATTTTTCTATTTTTAGTAGAGACAGGGTCTTGCTCTTGGTGAGGCTGGTCTTGAACCCCTGAGCTCAAGGGATTCTCCTTCTTTGTCCTCCCAGAGTGCTACCATTACAGGCATAAGCCACCACATCTGGCTTGGCCTAAAAACCTAAAAAAAAAAAAAAATCATTTATGGGCTTGGAACCTATAGCTCAGTGGCTAGGGCGCCAGCCACATACTGGTGGGGTTCGAACCCAGCCTAGGCCTGCCAAACAACGACCACTAAAACAAAAAAATAGCCAGGTGTTGTGGCGGGCACCTGTAGTCCCAGCTTCTTGGGAGGCTGAGGCAAGAGAATCGCTTAAGCCCAAGAGTTTGAGGTTGCTGTGAGCTATGATGCCATGGCACTCTACCGAGGGCAACATAATGAGACGCTGTCTCAAAAAAGAAAAAAATCATTTATGTAACATCACATTTTGGTACAGAAAAAAAAATCGTTTATGTAAATCTTGAATTATTTCAAAAAGGGAGTTTGGGGTGAATAGTAAAACTTGGCAGGATTTTTCTTTCTTTTAAAGATGACCGGTTATAGAGCTATAGTGGATTTAAAATGCCTTATAGATAGAGGCATTAGTTTTCTCTTGTGTTCCTTGTTTAGGTGAGGTGGTACTGCATGAGTCTTAAGATTGAGTCTGGCCTTAACCAGTCATGCTTATTATAAGAAGTCAGTGCAGTCAGAGCAGTGGCATTGAATCTTGGCCAATTTGGGAGTGTAGAGAAAGCCCTGGATTTCTCCCAACCCTCTTATCCCCTCAACTAAGAATTGAGACCGAGAATCTCAGGGCTACTCAGATGCCAGGGGAAGTCAGCACCTGACCATTCTTCTCTCATGTCCAGCATTGAGAGGTGGTGTCCATTGCACTGCCCGAGGCCCCTCTTCCTTTTGTTGGAGCCTCCATAATCACCCTTTCCCTTCTGGACAACACTAGACTGAGGTACCCAAAGCCTTCCTGGGTTCTTGTGGAAAAGGGTAAGCTGGGTGCTCTGGGGATACTCCTCAGAGACCTTCAGGGAGTGTGTATTTGAGAGGGAATAGGCATTGAGTCAAAAAGGAGTTAGAAAATCAGGACTGAGGCCATACGCAGTGGCTCACACCTGTAATCCTAGCACTCTGGGAGGCCAAAGTGGGTAGATTGCTGGAGCTCATGGGTTCGAGACCAGCCTGAGCAAGAGTGAGATCCCATCTCTAAAAAATAGCTGGGCACTGTGGTGGGCTCCTGAAGTCCCAACTACTTGGGAGTCAAGGTAAGAGAATCTCTTTGAGCCCAAGAGTTTGAGGTTGCCGTGAGCTATGACGCCATAGCACTCTACCAAGGGGCAATAAAATGACACTCTGCCTTAAAAAAAAAAAAAAAAATCAGGACTCAAAGCCTCCAGAACGCAATTCAGGGATCATGGCATCTCCTTGTTTTATGAGAAACTGAGGACCTAGTCACTTGGCTGCTGAGGGGCAGTCTTGGGAAAGAAAGGGGTAGGGGCCAGTTACTGTTCACGTCTGGTGCATGCCAGTCACCACATTCCCTTTATCTCCTTTTCACTGCTGTACAGATGAGGAAACTGAAGCCTACAGTGGTAAACAACTGATCCCAGGTTTCCTCCCCACTTAAACCCTGCATATCCTGTCACTCTGCCTAATTCCTTGAGGGAACAGACAAAAGTCAGAACTAGAGGGATAGAGACAGGCTGTTATGTCACTGCTTAGGGACAGAATGGTAGCAAGTTTACCAGCCATCTTTCCAGCCACCAAGCTTGTATCTTGAGCAGCCTCCTAAGCAGAGCTGCCCAGCTTAAAGGGCCACTTTGTGGGCTTGGCGCCTGTGGCTCAATGGGCTAAGGCTCCAGCCACGTACACCTGAGCTGGTGGGTTCAAATCCAGCCCAGGCCTGCCAAACAACAATGAGGCTTCAACCAAAAATTAGCCCGGCATTGTGGCGGGCGCCTGTAGTCCCAGCTACTTGGGAGGCGGAGGTAGAAGACTTGCTTGAGCCCAGGAATTGGAGGTTGCTGTGAGCTATGATGGCACAGCACTCTACCCAGGGTGACAGCTTGAGGCTCTGTCTCCAAAAAAAAAAAAAGGGCCACTTTGTGGAACAAGTCCACTTAATAGTCATGCTAGAAAGAAAACAAGTGATAAGCCTCTCAGTTTGCAGCAACTGGCTGATCTGATGGCCTTTGCTAAGAGAGGCAGCTTCCTAACATATTTCCAACACTGACTAGTAATCCAAAGGCTCTGAGGTTTTAACGAATGGGATTGGTCCAAAACCTGACCTTACTTTCATTTAATTTCATGCCAGCTCCAATACACACCCAGCTGCGCAGACCTTGTCTAACTAGTGAGCTGCTCAGACACAAAGGCGCTCTAATTACCATCCACAAGCCAGGCTGACAGGGATTTCAAGTGTTTTCATGTTTATGGAGATCAGAGAAATGTGTTCTGTACATCTCTCCCACTGATGGCAAGTATAAAATAAAACCAAACAAAAAACACAACACATTTATTCAAAACAGGTATTTCAGTTAAGTTAAAATCCTATAATCAGGATAGCCATAATTCCACACACTCCGGTGCGAAGTGTAGATATGTCAATAGCCACATCTGGATGATGAACAAGCCACTGACTATACAGCTAAAACAACAGAATGGTCGGTCTCAGCGCCCTTACAGCGACTGAACAGTATGTTTCAAGCACTTCACCACGGTTCACAATGGCAAAGCCCGCAGCTTCTCCATTTGGAGGGTCACGTTTTCTACTGTTTCTTTCACTTACAAAGGCGAGCGGGCATGCCTGGGGGAGGGGCAAAGAAGAGGACATCAACTCCCTCTATCCAGGGAATTGCAGCTGTTATTGCAAATGGCCCCGGAGAGCCCATTATAAGCCGCTGTTCGAGGCTGTGTGTCCCTGGAGTGCCCGTCACGTGGGGGCTCCCTCTTCCCCAGCCCAGGCCCCTAGAGCCTCCCACTTGAGTAGGACAGAAGAGCGGGAGGTGGGGGGTGGGGGGGTGGGGGGAGGGCAGAAGAGAGACCCAGGGCTATGTATCATGACAGCTTCCGTGAACGCGGACTGCATAGCCAGGGGCAGTGGTCGCCGACGGGCAGCTCAGCACATTCCCACCTCCCCACCCCGTGGTGGCGGCCGCCGAACGCGTGTCCTCAGGAGACTCCAGCACTTGGCAAAATACTGCGCTCTTCTCCTAGTACAGGCAGAACCCAGCTATTCTGCTCTGCCTGAGCCCCGCAACCCTGTGCGTGCCTGGGAAATTGTGACCTTGAACCCGAGGAGGGGAGAGCCGGCTTTGAAAATACACTTTAGAGAGCCACAGGGTTCACTCAATGCCTCATTCTACCATCCAATACCCCCCACCTCCTTATGCCCACCCGCAGCGTATAGCCTTCCCCCACTACTCTGAAAACGGCAGACGGTTGCAAAGAGAGGGCAGAGGTTACTCCTATTCAACCCCAAGAGGGTCCTTTCATGGTACCGCATGTTTTATATTAAGAACCAGCACCCCTTGGGCGGTGCCTGTGGCTCAACGAGTACGGCGTCGGCCCCATATGCCGGAGGTGACGGGTACAAACCTCGCCCCGGTCAAAAACTGCAAAAAAAACCCAAACCAAAACAAAACAAAAACAAAAACGAAAAACAAACCAGCACCCGAAAAGAAACAAGATGGGTTTTTTAAAAAAAAGTATGGTAGATGTTCAAGTCTGGCAGATTGGGGTGCTCCTGAAATTACCATCTACTCATGTTCCCCTCCCCCAAAGCGGATCAGGAACCAGCCCTGAAAAGAAAAAGTGGGTAACAGGGATCATCTTCCGAGGTTACGGCGCATAGTGATCCTGAGAACAGTGGACTATGGCCACATGGTCACCACGCACTGTGGCCTCGGGACGCTGCGCAGACCTACACGCTCTGCGGCCAGGTCGGGTCCTGCTAAATAAGGAGTCCTACTGTGAGGTTGGGGTGCACTCTGCAAACTCTGCCTTAAATAGGGCCAGTTAAGTTCTGTATTTCAAATAGATTGGGGCCCTCAAGCTCAGTTTCCTGCGACAGCATTCGCGATTTTTCAGTTCCTCGTCTTCATTAGCTTATTTCTCTTGCTTTCAAAAGAGTTCTCCAACAGCCTGAGTAGGACTGGAGCCCTCTGGGAAACCCCTTGCCCTCCAGTCAGAGGCTGGCCCTGTAGCCGCCGACCGAGTGTTAGCTGCCAGGGACTAGAACGCCGTCGCCAGTTCTGAGCTGCGCCCTCTCGGACGCGCCAGGGTCACTGCAGGCCGCGCGAGGGCTGCGGGGAGAAGGGGGCTCATGCACTGGGGCCGACAGAGGCCCTAGGAGCGGGCGTTGGGGAAGTTTTGTATGCAACTGCAACCGTCGCGAATGAAGCCTCCGCACAGCCTCCTTGATGAGGTTTCCCGAGAGCACGAGCTGCTGCAGGAGTCGGTGCGGATCGTCGTCGTTTGTGCGGGCTTCGGGTTGGGATCCGCGTCGCTGCTGCATGCGGCGGGAGGCGGCAGCGCCCCGGAGCCATCCTCGCCGGCACGGACCTGACAGCTGCTGCGAGACACCTCTCTTGCCAGCTCCTAGAGGCCCATCCTGGCCCGGCTGAAGGGGCAGTGTGGGCAGCGCACTGGGGCCTGCGACGAGCTCGGCCACGCAGTAGGGCGCAGCCCGGCCCCGCACCCGCCCGCGGTCTCCAAGGGCGCAGCGCAGAGCCCCCGGGGGCGCCGGGCCCACCCCTTCAGATGAGGAGGGCGGCAGCAGCAGCTGCCCTGCCGCGGCCCGGCCCTCGTCCGCCCGCACCGCCGCCGGGGGCCGCGGGGCCCGCAGCGGCGCCCCTAGGGGAGCGCATGGGGAGGCCGGGCTGTCCTGCGTTGCGTCCAACTGCAGCGTCTCGCCGATCTGGGCCACCAGCCTGTCCACCTCGCCCGAGCTGCCCAGCGTCCCCGACCGCTCCAGCAGGAGGAAGCTGTCCTTCTCCTCTTCCTCCCCCTCCGCTTCCTCGCCGGCTTCCTCTTCCTCCTCCCTTCGGCACGGCATGGTCCCCCGCACTGGCACCCGGAGCTCTGCGGGCGTCGCTGGCGGCCCGGCTTCCCGCGAGTTCTGCGGGCCGCGGCAGACCCGGGCGCGGGGCTGGGGCCGGGGCCGAAGCCGGGGCCCAGGTGGACGCGGGAGCCGGAGCCCGCCAGACACTCGGCGCCGCGCGCCTACAGCCGCGGGAGCCGGAATCCTGCCGGCTTGGGTTGATTTGTAAACAATGGGTGACGTCGTGTCGGGCCCTACCACCGCGCCGGGGCGGGGGTGTGCTGTGCCGTTGTGGGGCGGGGCGCCTGCAAGGCGCGAGTTCAAGGTGAAGCCTAGCTGCTTCTGACCTCCATCACTCAGGGTAATGTCTCTGGGGGCGTACTGGGATGCTGATACTGGCTCCCTCAGCAGGGCGTGACCGGCATTTCCAGAAAATGGACGCCGGCGTGGAATCTATTGGTTTCTTCCACACACAAGCACATACAGTAACACACACACGCACACGCGCACACACACTTCGTGCGTCAATTTGATTTTTAGCATTCGTTCTTTTGAGGTCTAGGTGCGGGCGTCTGACGAGGATGGAAAAGAGAGGAAGTCAGGCCGGATACGGATCTCTATGGAGATTTAGGGAAATGAGGCTAACAAGGATCAAAAAGAAGAGGGGGTCCCTGTGGGTGATAAGGGTAGTGGAGTTGGAAATGGTAAAGAAAGCAGGCCCTGATCCGGAGGCTGGGCGAGTGGGATCTGGGCGGAGGTTAGCATTGCTGGAGAGGAGGAGGTTGCTAGTCTTGAGAGGGGTTGTTCCTACAAGTGCTTTAGAGAATGCCTCAGTCCACTAGAAGAAGATCCACCCTGAGAGGGTAACAGGGAGGAAAATAGTGAGTTGATTGGATGAAAATAAGGTATTGGTCCAACTTAATCTTCCAAGATTATTAAAACTGATTTAATAGTACCAAGACTTCATTTTGTTCCTTTGAGACAGAGTCTCACTTGCCGTGGCCTCTTAGCTCACAGGAATCTCAAACTCTTCGGTTTAAGCGATCCTGTTGCCTCAGCCTCCCAAGTAGTTGGAACTAAAGCGCCTGCCATAATGCCGGGCTACTTTTTGAGACAGGGTCTCGCTCTGGCTCAGGCTGGTCTCCAACCCATGAATTCAGGCAATCCACCTGCCTTGGCCTCCCAAGTGCTGGGATTACAGGCGTGAGGCCTGTAACCACAACCTGCTTAATGTTTCTGTAGTGGCATGTTGCCTAGAGCCTTTTCTTTCTTTCCTTTTTTTTTTGTTGAGACAGTCTCACTATGTTGCTATGGCGTCACAGCTCACAGCAACCTCCAACTCTTGGGCTTAAGTGATTCTCTTGCCTCAGACTCTGGAGTAGCTGGGACTACAGGCACCTGCCACAACACCCAGCTATTTTTTGTTGGAGTTATCATTGTTGTTTAGCTGGCCCGGGCTGGGTTCAAACCTGCCAGCTTGGAGGTGTATGTGGCTCGAGCCATAACCACTGTGCTACAGGCTCAGAGCCAAGCATTTAGATCTTTATTCAAAATCCCAAATCCCTCACACTTATCTTCTAAACAATACCATTATAGGTAGACCTTGGCGGTCCAACCTTAATGGGGTTGGAGGGGTGGGGTGGGGGGACACCATGGCTCAGGCCTGTAATCCTGGAGAGGGTGAGGTAAGAGGATCCCTTGAGCTCAGGAGTTAAAGACTAGCCTGGACAAGAGTGAGAGCCTCCCCACCCCCACCTCGTTTCTACTAAATAGAAAAATGAGCTGGTCATTATGGGCATCCGTAGTCCCAGCTTCTCAAAAGGCTGAGGCAGGAGGATCACTAGGCTGACATCATGACACTATCTAGCTTGGGCAACAGAGGGAGACTCAGAGATGGAAATATTCTAAAACAGGATTATGGTGATGGTTCCACAACTCAGTAAATTTACTAAAAATCATTGAATTTACACTTAAAGTGAGTGAATTTCATGGTATGTAAATTACACATCAATAAACTTATTTTTAGAATGAGCCACAAAACACTCACACAGAAACACAGCAGCCAACCAGGAGTTTGGAGTATGAGATAGCCAGTAGGGAGGGGCCTTAAAATACAGAGCAGGAAAGCAGCATGATTTAGAGGAGGTGTAAGAGGAAGAGATTGGACCCCGGGGATCCAAATAAGTAGAAAACAAGGCCTTGGTAGGCATTTTTTTTGTTGTTGCAGTTTTTGGCCAGGGCTGGGTTTGAACCCACCACCTCTGGCATAGGGGGCCGGCGCTATACTCCTTTGAGCTACAGGCACCGCCCCTTGTTAGGCATTTTTAAGGATAATAATCACAGGAGCAAACCTTGAGGAAGGGATGAGATGGAGAGAGGTGAAAGAGTTGGGAATTGGTACAGTGGTGTACCTGTAGCCCCAGCTACTCTGGAGGCTGAGGCTTGAGGATCCCTTGAGCCCAGAGTTCAAGACCAGCCTGGGCAACATATTGAGAACCCCCCCCATCTCCAAAAAGGAGTGAATGAATAAGTAAATAAATACAAATTAAAAAAGAGAGAGTTGGGTTTATTTTTGTCTGTGTTGAGGGAAGAATGGGAAAAAAGGGAAGAGGCACTTGGAAATCCATTGAATTTCTTTTTTGAGACAGTCTCACTCTGTCGCCATTGGTAGAATATAGTGGCATCATAGCTCACAGCAACCTCAAACACTTAGGCAAGTGATCCACAGGCCCCAGCTACAGGCAACCACCATGACCTTGATAGTTTTTCTATTTTTAGTAGAAATGGGCTTACTCTTGCTCAGGCTGATCTTGAACTCTTGAGCGCAAGCAATCCACCTGCCTCAGCCTTCCAGACTGCTATGATTTTACAGGTCTGAACCACTGTGCCTGCCAAGGAAATCTAGGAAATCCAGACTTCTACAATATGTCATAAAGTTCATCACCTCATTTTTAGTGGATTCCTCAGGATTTTCAATATACGAGATCATGTCATCTGCAAAGAGACATAGAGGTTTGCTTCCTCCTTTCTTTTCTTTTTTTTTTTAGCAGGCCGTGGCCTGTTTCAAACCTGCCACCCCAGTGCACAGGGCTGGCGCTCTAACCATTGAGCTACAGGTGCCCAACCTTTTTTTGGGGGAGGGGCGAAATTTCTCTCCGGTGCCCTGACTATAGTGCCATGGTGTCATAGCTCACAGCAACCTAAAATTCTTGGGCTCAAGTAATTCTCTTGCCTCAGCCTCCCAAGTAGCTGGAATTACAGGTGCATGTCACAATGTCCGGATAGATTTTCTATTTTTTTAGTAGAGAAGAGGATCTTATTCTTTCTCAGGCTGATCTCGAACTCCTGAACTCAAGCAATCCCATCTACCTCCGCCTTCCACAGTGCTAGGATTACAGGTGTGAGCCACCACACCCAGCTACTTCCTCTTTTCTACTCTTGGATTTCCTTCCTTCCTTCCCTCCCTCCCTCCCTCCCCTCTTCCTTTCCTTCTTCTTCGTTTCTTTGGCCTAATTTCCTTGTCTAGAACCTCTAAAACAATGTTGAACAGAAATGGCTACAGCAGACATTCTTGTCTTGTTCCTGATCAGAGATGAAACCATTCAAGTCTTTTAGCATTCGAGATGATGTTAACTGTGGGTTTTTCATAGATGCCCTTTATTCGGTTGAGGAAATTCCCGTCTATTCCTGGTTTGTTGAGTGTTTTTTTAATCATGAAAGGGCCATCTCCCAATTTTAAATCATTATTCATTTGAGAGCATGGTCAAAGCAGCCGTTTATTAGCCATAGTCTTCAAACCTGATTATTTAAATTTTATTTATTTATTTATTTAGAGACAGAGTCTCACTTTCTTGACCTTGGTAGAATTCCATGGCCTCATAGCTCACAGCAACCTCAAACTCTTGAGCTCAAGTGATTCTCTTGCCTCAGCCTCCCAAGTAGCTTGGACTATAGGTGCCCACCACAGCACTTGGTGATCTTTAGAGACAGGGCCTTGCTCAGGCTCAGGCTAGTTTTGAACTTGTGAGCTTAGGCAATCCACCAGCCTGGGCCTCCCAGAGTGCAAGGATTACAAGTGTGAGCCACCATGCCCAGCCTGATTATTTAAAATTGAATATGAAAAAAAAAATGAAAAAAGAAAAAAGAAATAAAATTGAATATGAAAATAATTAGTAGCAGTTTGCAATTTGTGTTTTTTATTCTTTGGCTTAAAATGTATAAGCCTCATACATTGTTGTGGGCATGAAAAATGTTACAGCCACTTTGGAAAAAGGTCTGGCAGTTTTCTCAAAAACCAAACATATACCTACCCTAGAACAAAGTATTTATTTATTTATTTATTTTTGAGACAGAGTCTCATTTTGTCACCCTCGGTAGAGTGCCATGGTGTTACAGCTCACAGCAACCTCTACCTCTTTGGCTTAAGCAATTCTCTTGCCTCAAGCTCCCAAGTAGCTGGGGCTATAGGTACCTGCCACAATGCCCAGGTATTTTTTGGTTGTCGTTGTCATTGTTGTTTGGCAGGCCCAGGCTGGATTTGAACCTGCCACCTCTGGTGTATGTGGCTGGCGCCCTGGCTGTTGAGCTACCAGCACCTAGCCTAGAACAAAGTTTTAATCCTAAACATTTACCTAAGAGAAAAAAATGCATGAGTCCATATCAAGGCCTAGAGGAAGGTGAGCATAGCAGTTTTATTCACAAAAGCCACAAACACTCTAGACTCTAGTTTTTTTAGGCAGTGTGTGGTATCTCAGAGGCAGAGCAGCATTATGGGCTGATTTTATTACTGCGTTACCCAGAAGCAGATTGGAGGGTCTGCTTCCTACTGCCACTCTGCAGCCTGAATCTGTGGACTCTGGTTGTAAAGAGTACACTGTATCTTAGGCAACCAGTGTCACCTTGTTTCTTCCTTTAATTTTATATTATTTGTGTCATATATTTCCCATAATAGAAATGTTAATTTTACTGTACTTTTAGTACCTTTTGGAAATCTAACGTATTGTTTTTTATATTTATATACATAATATCTCCTTAATACTGCCCAAGTGTTCAACAGGTGAATGGATAAACATGCATTCATACCATGATGATGACAGAACACAATTCAGGCCAGGTGCGGTGGCTCACACCTGTAGTCCTAGCACTTGGGAGGCCGAGGTGGGTGGATTGCATGAGCTCACAGGTTCGAGACCAGCCTGAGCCAGAGCCAAGGCCTCGTCTCTAAAAATAGCCGGGTGTTGTGGTAGGT
The DNA here is from genome assembly GCA_963574655.1 of Perodicticus potto. Lineage (NCBI taxonomy): Eukaryota > Metazoa > Chordata > Mammalia > Primates > Lorisidae > Perodicticus > Perodicticus potto. Next base: position 16,491 of record CAUYRH010017196.1, read on the forward strand.
GCCTGTAGTCCCAGCTACTTGGGAGGCTGAGGCAAGAGAATTGCTTAAGCCCAGGAGTTTGCAGTTGCTGTGAGCTGACACCACGGCACTCTACCGGTGACAAAGTGAGACTCTGTCTCAAAAACAAAAAAGCAAAAAACAAACAACAACAACAAAAACAATTTGGCTTCAAAAAGGCCTGACTATTGCTGCCTGCAGTAACACAAAGGAAGCTCAAAAACAGTATACTACGTGAAAAAAATCAGACGATGAAAGGAATATACTTTATGATTCTGTTAATATGAAGTTCTAGCAAAGGTAAACCACTTTACAGTGGGGGAAAAAAATCAGAAGACTGATTGCCTTTGGAGAGTATGGGGCAGGGGTGGCACCAATTCTCTGGAGAGATCCGAGGGACCTTTCAGAGATGGCAGAATTCTTTTATATCTTGATATCTTGATTCAGGTTTCACAGGTGTAGGCATGGGTTAAAATTCATCAAACGGTACATTTAAGAATTCATTGTTTCTGGGCAGCCCCTGTGGCTCAAAGGAGTAGGGCACGGGCCTAATATGCCAGAGGTGGCGGGTTCAAACCCGGCCCTGGCCAAACACTGCAAAAAAAAAATAATAATAATTCATTGTTTCTGACTTGGCGCTTGTAGCACAGTGTTTACAGTGCCAGCCACATGTACCGGGGCTGATGGGTTCGAACCTGGCCCAGGCCAGCTAAACAACAATGAGGTTGCTGTGAACTGTGATACCACTGAACTCTACTGAGGGCGACATAGTGAAACTGTGTCTAAAAAAAAGAAAAAGAAAAAAAATTGCAAATACATTCTGAATTCTAGTTAATGGTAGAATGCTGATGGATTTAGGGTGAGATGGACTGATGTTTGCAATTTATTCTGAAATGACTAAAAAGTGAGGTGGATTTATATATGAACAGAATAATGGTCGGAAGGGTATATATGTGATAGAACATGCATACTAAAATGCCAGTGTTCCCATATGACCCAGAAATTCCTGTTTTAGGTAAATATTTGAGAGAATTGAAAACATATGTTCACATTAAAAACTTGTACGTAGGGCGGCGCCTTTGGCTCAAAGGAGTAAGGCACCGGCCCCATATGCCAGAGGTGGCAGGTTCATATCCAGCCCCGCCAAAACCCACAAATAAATAAATAAATAAATAAGTCCTACTTTAAAAAAAAACCAAAAAAACTTGTACGTAAATGCTATAGCACCATTATTCATAATAACCAAAAAGTGGAAATAATCCAAACATTCATCAGTTGATAAATGGATAAATAAAAAATGTATATTCATATAGTGGAATATTATTCACTATAAAAGGGAATGAAATACTGATAACATGCTACGACATGGGTGAAACTTGAAAATATTATGCTGAGTGAAAGAAGCCAGACACAAAAGGCAACATATTGTATGACCATTTATACGAAATGTCCAGAAGAGAGAAATCCATAGAGACAGAAGGTAGATTAGTGGTTGCCAGGAGATGGGAGGAGAAATGAGTTAAGACTAACTACTATGGCTCAACGGGCTAAGGTGCCAGCTACGTACGTCTGAGCTGGCGGGTTCAAATCCAGCCTGGGCCCGCTGGATTTTATGTTTTGTGAACTATAGCTCAATTTTTTTTTCTTTTTCTTTTTTGGCTAGGGCAGGGTTTGAACTCACCACCTCTGGCATATGGGGCCGGTGCCCTACTCCTTTGAGCCACAGGCGCCGCCCTATAGCTCAGTTTTTTTGATACTAAAAAATATTAATGGTAGGTGCTGGGTGATAAGGTGTTCACTGTCAAATTGTTTCAACTTTGTTGGCTGTTTTGAATTTTTTTTTTTTTAGAGACAGAGTCTCACTTTATCGCCCTCGTCACAGCTCACAGCAACCTCCAGCTCTTGGGCTTAGGTGATTATCTTGCCTCAGCCTCCCAAGTAGCTGGGACTACAGGCGCCTGCCACAATGCCCGGCTATTTTTTGTTGCAGTTTGGTCGGGGGTCAGGTTTGAACCCGCCATCCCTGGTATATGGGGTTGGTGCCCTACTCACTGAGCCATAGGCGCCGCCCGGCTGTTTGAAAATTTTTACAATAAAATTATAGAAACAATTAGCCATTGAAAAATGGGGATTAATTTTGTGACATCCTTTAGAACTGCCCAGAGCATGAAGGGCTCAGGGCTGACTGTTAGGAAGGAAGGGAGGGACCAAGGGAGGAAATGTACACCCTGCTGCAAGGTTGCTTATTGCACGACAGGGGTATTGTGTAGGCTCACACTGTAGTAGTCAAAGGATGGAGATAGATTCTGCTGGAGGTTGACTGAGTTCTTCCCTACTGTGAAGGATTTCACACTGGGTGGGGACAAGGGGGAGAAGAAGCCAGCAACAGCCCCGGGTGAGGGGCCCAGGATGCAGCAAGACAGACCCATGTTGCATGTTTCCTGGCCCCTTCATTGGCTCCCCAGACAAGGAGGGTCTTGGAGTTGGGCTGATTGTGGAGGAGGAATTTGTACTGAGAGAATTTAAGAGATTAGGAGATTCAAACTGAGGCGCTGAGAGGTGTTGATGAGATATCAAACACCTTTCTGTACAGTAGCAGTTGAAGAAGCCGTGGAAGGCAGAAGTTGAAAATATCTCAAGGCTGCTGATCCCATAGGAAAGATAACCAGCCACTGGTTAAACCTGGTGACAGAACACTTTGATCTAGAACTTGGTAGTAAAAATGGCTAGAAGTGGAAGAGGGTAGGGGATGGGTATATTCCCACTCAAAGGGTATATTGCATGGATATACGGCACACTTCCTAGGGGAAGGACACAACTACGACCCAGACTTATACCTTACAAAAGCAACTTATGTAACCTAATTGTATGTACCCTCATATTAACCTGAAATAAAAGAAAATGCCTGGAAGGCTTTCGGACTAACACTGATGCAGCAATGTGGAACATTTTACTATTTATAAAAGGATAAAGGAGAGGCTGGGCACGGTGGATCATGCCTGTAATCCTAGCACTCTGGGAGGCTGAGGTGGGTGGATTGCTTGAGCTCAGGAGTTCGAGACCAGCCTGAGCTAGAGTGAGACCCCCATCTCTAAAAATAGCCAGGCGTTGTGGCCAGCGCCTATAGTCCCAGCTACTCAGGAGGCTGAGCAAGAGGATCACTTGAACCCAAGAGTTTGGGGTTGCTGTGAGCTATGATATAGCACTCTCCTGAGGCTAACAAAGTAAGACTCCATCTAAAATAATAATAATAATAATTATAATAATAATAAAGGATAAAGGATGCAGGTGGGGAAAGTGGCTCAGAGGGATGTAGCCCAGAGGTGGATGATTTGAATAGTATACTGAGTTCAATTGTGTCCCCCAAAGTTCCTGTCTATCTGGAACCTGTGAATGTAACCTTATTTTGGAAATAGAGCTCTTGCAGATGCAATGAAGTTAAAATGAGGTCATAGTGTAGGGTGGGACCTAATGCAGTGACTGGTATCTTTGGAAAAAGAAGGAAATTTGGGCACTGAGACCCACAAGGAGAATGCCATGTAATGACAGAGGCCAAGATTAAATTTATGGGCTTGGCACCTGTGGCTCAAGTGGCTGAGGCGCCGGCCACATACACCTGAGCTGGCAGGTTTGAATCCAGTCCAGGCCTGCCGAACAACAATGACAGCTGTAACCAAAAAATAGGCGGGTGTTGTGGCGGGCGCCTATAGTCCCAGCTACTTGGGAGGTGGAGGCAGGAGAATCACTTGAGCCCAGGAGTTGGAGGTTGCTGTGAACTGTGAACTGCACTCTACCCAGGGCGACAGCTTGAGGCTCTGTCTCAAAAAAAAAAAGATTCAATTTATGCTGCCACAAGGCAAAGAGCACCAAGGACAGAGAAACATGGGACTTTTTTTTTTTTGAGAAATAGTCACACTTTACCGCCCTCGGTAGAGTGCTGTGACATCACAGCTCACAGCAACCTCCAACTCCTTGGGCTTAGGCGATTCTCTAGCTGGGACTACAGGCTCCCTCCACAACGCCTGGCTATTTTTTTGTTGCAGTTTGGCCGGGGCTGGGTTTGAACCTACCATCCTTGGTATATGGGGCTGGCGCCTTACCCACTGAGCCACAGACGCCGCCCCATGGGACTGTTTTTATGGTTACAACTCAGGCTGGCTGCTCAAAGATTGAGAATTTCTGTGATGGATGCTGCTGGGTCATGCTAGGTTCAGTCAGATCTACCATTAGAACAAGAATCAAGAATAAAGGGATGGGTCAGGCATGGTGGCTCACACCAATAATCCTAGCACTCTGAGAAGCCAAGGTGGGTGGATTGCTTGAGTGAAGGAGTTGGAGCTCAGCCTGAACAATAGTGCGATTCTATTTCTACTAATAACCCTCACAAACAAACAAAACAACATAGCCAGGCGTTATGGCAGGCACCTGTATTCCCAGCTACTCCAGAGGCTGAGGCAAGATGATGACTTGAGCCCAGGACTTTGAGGCTGCTGTGAGCTCTGACACAAGGGCACTCTACCCAGGGTGACAGAGTGCCCACCAGAGTGGTCATGCTATGGCACTCTACTAGAGTCTCAGCAAGTGAGGCTATCTCAAAAAAAAAAAGAAAAAAGCCAGGCTCGGTGGTTTACACCTGTAATCCTAGCACTCTGGGAGGCCGAGGCAAGTAGATTGCTTGAGCTCAAGAGTTCGAGACCAGCCTGAGCCAGAGTAAGATCCTTTCTCTCAAAATAGCTGAGGCGTTGTGGCAGGTACCTGTAGTCTCAGCTACCCAGCAGGCTGAAGCAAGAGAATTGCTTGAGCCAAAGGGTCTGAGGTTTCTGTGAGCTATGACGCCACAGCACTGAATCTCAGGGCAACTGAGTGAGACTGTCTCAAAAAAAAAATAATAATAATGAAGAGATGATGCTTGGCATGGTGGCTCACATCTACAATCCTAGCACTTTGGGAGGCGAAGGTGGGAGGGTTCCTTGAGGCCTGAAGTTCAAGATGACCCTGAACAACATAGTGAGACTCTGTCTCTACAAAAAATTAAAAAAAATTAGCCATGCCTCGGCGCCTATCGCTCAAGTAGCTAAGGTGCCAGCCACATACACCAGAGCTGATGGGTTGGAATCCAGTCCAGGCCTGCCAAACAGCAATGACAACTACAACCAAAAAATGGCTTGGCATTGTGGCAGACGCCTGTAGTCCCAGCTACTTGGGAGGCAGAGGCAAGAGAATCACTTAAGCCCAAGAGTTGGAGGTTGCTGTGAGCTGTGATGCCATGGCACTTCTTTACCCAGGGCGACAGCTTGTGGCTTCGTCTCAAAAAAAAAAAAAATTAGCTGGGTCTGGTGGTACACACCTATAATCCTACTTGGAAGGCTGAGACCTGGATTAAGTACAAGGGGTCAATAAATTCCTCATGGTATGTTGATCATAGGTAGAAGATGGCCGTGTCAGGACCAGATCCCAAGGACTATGAGGATGATTGCATGTCAGCTGAAGCAGTTAGTGCTCCCATTTTTGGGACTGCTCCATCCTTGCTAAATGGGTGGCAGTGGCGATGGAAAAGTAGATGCTCACATTTGTTCTAGGAGGTCATGTCCATTTGGTTGCCTGGGACACCCATGATACTGACACAGTGCAAAGTTGGGAGACTCATGCCGTTGGGTATTATCATTCAATAGTTTTTTATTTATTTTTTTGGCCAGGGCTGGTTTGAACCTGGCACCCTGAGTATATGGAGCCGGCGCCCTACTCCTTGAGCCACAGGCGCCGCCACAGTAGTTTTTTAAATTCTAGTTTTAGGCTGGGTGTGATGGCTCACACCTGTAATCCTAGTACTCTGGGAGGCTGAGGTGGGTGGATTGCCTGAGCTCATGAGTTCAAGACCAGCCAGAGGGAGAACTTGTCTCTAAAAAAAATAGCCAGGCATAGTGGAAGGGACGCCTGTAGTCCCAGCTACTTGGGAGGTTGAGGCAAGAGAATTGCTTGAGCCCAAGAGTTGGAGATTGCTGTGAGGTGTGACGCCAGGGCACTCTACCAAGGGTGACAAAGTGAGGCTCTGTCTAAATAAATAAATTCTAGTTTTATTTATTTGAGTGGTCACATGGTTCAAAATTCAAAAGGCAAACTATACTATCATTCATGTGTTCTTTTCTTTTTTTTTTTCAGTTTTGTGTTTTTATTGACGCCATACGACTCAGGCCTTGACCGAGTACTTCCACAGTGGGCGCAGCTGTTCCTTGCGCTGCTGTTTCTTGGTCTTCAGTTCGCCTCCTGTTTGCTGAGCCAGCGGAGCATAGCACGTGTCTTCCTAGGCCAGAGATCCAGGGGCTTGTACTTCTTGCCCTTGTAGAACTTCCTGAGGTTTTCTTTCTGAATCTGGTTAATGACGATGAGAACACAGGTGATGGATTTAAGGACGACTCAGATCTTGGAGAGTTTAGACGCCAAGTTCCCTGTCGCTTTAGTGACTTGGAGCTGGGACAACTCCACCTTGAGATCGTCTGGCTGTTTCGGGATCCTCCTACTTGCTGTGAAGGTCCTGAGCCTTTATCTTGGCCATTGCTGCACAAGCCCCTGCTGCTGACACCGCCTCCTCTGTGTGTTCTATTTAAAGATAGTCTATCTGGCTTAGCACCGGTGGCTCAACGGGCTAAGGTGCCAGCCACGTACACCTGAGCTGGCAGGTTCCAATCCAGCCTGGGCCTGCTAAACAACAATGATGGCTGCAACCAAAAAAAATAGCCGGGCTTTGTGGCAGGCTCCTGTAGTCCCAGCTACTTGGGAGGCCGAGGCAGGAGACTTGTTTGAGCCCAGGAGTTGGAGGTTGCTGTGAGCTGTGATGCCATGGCATGCTACCCAGGGCGACAGCTAGAGGCTCTGTCTCAAAAAATAAATAAATAAATAAATAAAGTGTACAAATCAATGATTTTCAGATTATTTACAGAGTTGGGCAACTATCACCATAATCTAATTTTAGAACATTTGCATCACTCTCAAAACAAACCTTTCACCCATTAGTTATACTGGGTATTTGTTCTATTCCTGGCTCCCTGAAAATTGCTTTACAGATATTCTTTCCTTTAGTCTTCCAATAATCTCTGAGTTTGGTGTTGTTATCTCCTTTTCATGGACAAAAAAACCAAGGCCCAGAAATAAGTAAACTTCTCTAGGATTACACAAACTCCTCTTTTTTTTTGAGACATCGTCTCACTTTCTTACCCTTGGTAGAGTGCTGTAGCATCACAGCTCACAGCAACCTCAAACTTTTGGGCTTAAGCGATTGTCTTGCCTCAGCCTCGCAAGTAGCTGGGACTACAGGCACCCACCACAATGTCCGGCTATTTTTTGTTGCCGTTGTCATTGTTGTTTAGCTGGCCTGGGCTGGGCTCAAGCTCACCAGCCTTACACAAACTTCTATATCAGAGTCAGGATTCATACTCCTTTTTAGACTGATGCCAAAGCCTACCCTTTCCTTTTTTTTCTTTCTTTTGTTTTTAAATTGAGACAGAGTCTCACTTTGTCACCCTCGGTAGAGTGTCGTGACGTCATAGCTCACAGCAATCTCCAACTATTGGGCTCAGATGATTCTCTTGCCTCAGCCTCACAAATAACTGGGACTATAGGTACCTGCCACAAGGCCTGGCTACTTTTTTTTTGTTTGTTTGTTTAGCAGGCCTGGGCCAGGTTCGGGCCCATTAGCCCTGGAGCATGTGGCTGGTGCCCTAACCACTGAGCTATGGGCACCCCCCAAAGCCTACCATTTTCTTTCTTTCTTTTTTTTTTTTTTTTTGTAGAGACAGAGTCTCACTTTATTGCCCTCTGTAGAGTGCCATGGAGTCACACAGCTCACAGCTACCTCCAACTCCTGGGCTCAGGCGATTCTCTTGCCTCAGCCTCCCCAGTAGCTGGGACTACAGGTGCCCGCCACAACACCCGGCTATTTTTCTGTCTTGCAGTTCAGCCGAGGCCGGGTTTGAACCCACCACCTTTGGTATATGGGGCCAGCACCCTACTCGATGAGCCACAGGCGCCACCCAGTCCTGTTCTTTGAGTAGGAAGGGTTCTCCTCCAATCTCCATCCCTCTAAATCGTTTTCAACTCAGCTATAAATCTCCTCTCGGAAGCTGTCTCTACTCATACCCGCATGCAGTGGTTCCTCCTACCCCTTCCCTTCCACTTCCTTTGGTTCCTGAAACTGTACTCTTACCACACACTTCCTTTCTGTAGTGACTTGGGCTGATCTTCATTGCAGGATCCTTGACTCTAGAGCTTAGGTCCTCTGGTTGGCCAAGCCTGTGTCATTTGCCCACTCCTATAGCCAGAGATAGAGTAAACCCCATTCAAAACACATGGGCTGAGGATAGGGGGAGCAGAGAACCCCTAAAGAAATACTGGGCACTTCCAGATGATGGTACAGGGGTATTAAAAAAAATTTAAGGCTGGGCGCGGTGCCTCACGCCTGTAATCCTAGCACTCTGGGAGGCCAAGGTGTGTGGATTGCTTGAGCTCACGAGTTTGAGACCAGCCTGAGCAAAAGTGAGGCCTCATCTACTAAAAATAGAAAAACTGAGGCAGGGGCAGCGCCTTTGGCTCAATGGGTATGGTGCCAGCCCCATATACTGAAGATGGCGAGTTCAAACCCAGCCCCGGCCAAACTGCAACAAAAAAATAGCTGGGCATTGTGGCAGGAGCCTGTGGTCCCAACTACTCGGGGGGGCTGAGGCAAGAGAATCACCTAAGCCCAGGAGTCGGAGATTGCTGTGAGCTGTGTGACGCCATGGCACTCTACCTAGGGTGATAAAGTGAGACTCTATCTCTACAAAAAAAAAAAAAAAGAAAAGGAAAGGAAAAAAAACTGAGGCAAGAGGATCTCTTGAGCCAAGTTGAAGGTTGCTGTGAGCTATGATGCTACTTTATCCAGGGCGACAGCTTGAGACTCTGTCTCAAAAAAAAAAAAAATTAAAACAATTTTAAAAAAGATTCTGGGTACATCAAAACAAAACCCTGGCCGGGTGTGGTGGCTCACGCCTGTTATCCTAGCACTCTGGGAGGCCAAGGTGAGTGGATTGCCTGAGCTCACAGTTTCAAGACCAGCCTGAGCCAGAGCAAGACCTCATCTCTAAGAATAGCTGGGCATCGTGGCAGGTATTTGTAGTCCCAGCTCCTAGGGAGGCTGAGGCAAGAGAATCACTTAAGCCCAAGAGTTTGAGGTTGCTGTGAGCTGTACATCACAGCCCTCTACCAAGGGTGACAAAGTGAGACTCTGTTTCAAAAAAAAAAAAACAAAACCTAAAAACCTATGTCTGACATTGGAAGTAGTTTTCCCATAAGTTCTGAGTAACCTCATTTTTATTTTTCTTTTTTTTTTTAGAGACAGAGTCTCACTTTGTCTCCCTCAGTAGAGTGCTGTGCCGTCACGACTCACAGCAACCTCCAGCTCTTGGGCTTAAGCAATTCTCTTGTCTCAGCCTCTAGCTGGGACTACAGGTGCCCACCACAACACCTGGCTATTTTTTTGTTGCAGTTTGGCCAGGGCCGGGTTTGAACATGCCACCCTCAGTATATGGGGCCAGCGCCCTACTCACTGAGCCACAGGCACTGCCCTCATTATTATTATTATTTTTTTTGAGACAGAGTCTCACTTTGTCACCCTTGGTAGAGTGTCATGAAGTCACAGCTCACAGCAACCTCAGACTCTTGGTCTTAAGTGATCCTCTTGTCTCAGTTTTTCTTTCTTTTTTTTTTTTGGTAGAGACAGAGTCTCACTTTATCGCCCTCGGTAGAGTACTCTGGTGTCACAACTCACAGCAACCTCCAACTCCTGTGCATAGGTGATTCTCTTGCCTCCGCCTCCCAAGTAGCTGGGACTACAGGCACCCACCACAACTCCCGGCTATCAGTTTTTCATTTTTAGTAGAGACTGAGTTTCACTTTTGCTCGGGCTGGTCTTGAAGTCCTGAACTCAAGCGATCCACCCACCTCAGCCTCACAGAGTGCTAGAATTACAGACATGAGCCACTTGCCCGGCCAACCTCATTATTTAATAATTCTTTGATTGGCTTGGCGCCTGTGGCTCAAGCGGCTAAGGCGCCAGCCATGTACACCTGAGCTGGCGGGTTCGAATCCAGCCCGGGCCCGCCAAAGGACAATGACGGCTGCAACCAAAAAAAATGGCCGGGTGTTTTTGTGGACGCCTGCAGTCCCAGCTACTTGGGAGGCAGAGGCAGGAGACTCACTTGAGCCCAGGAATTGGAGGTTGCCATGAGCTGTGATGCCACGGAACTCCATTCAGGGTGACAACTTGAGGCTCTGTCTCAAAAAAAAAAAAAAATTCTTTGATTTAGGCTGTGTGCAGGTGGCTCACACCTATAATCCTAGTACTCTATGAGGCCGAGGCAGGTAGATTGCCTGAGCTCAGGAGTTAGAGACCAGCTTGAGCTAGAGAGAGACTCAAGTCCCGCAAGGAGGCAGGTGCCTGTAACCTAGCTTGCCTGTAACCAGGCAAGAGAATTGCTTAAGCCCAAGAGTTTGAGGTTGCTGTGAGCTATGACGCCACAGGATCTACTGAGGACGACAAAGTGACACTCTGTCTCTCACACGGACGACATTGTTTCATTTGATTTATTATTTGAAATAGAGTCTCATTTATTGCCCTCTGTAGAGTGCTGTAGTGACACAGCTCACAGCAACCTCAAACTCTTGGGCTCAAGGCTCGGTGCCTATGGCTAAACGGGCTAAGGCGCCAGCCACATACACCTGAGCTGGCAGGTTCGAATCTAGCCCGGGACCCGCCAAACAACAATGACGGCTGCAACCAAAAAATGGCCGGGCGTTGTGGCGGGTGCCTGTAGTCCCAGCTACTTGGGAGGCAGAGGCAAGAGACTCGGCTTGAGCCCAGAAGTTGGAGGTTGCTGTGAGCTGTGATGCAATGGCACTCTATCCAGGGTGACAGCTTGAGGCTCTGTCTCAAAAAAAAAAAAAAGAAAAGGGGAGAGGCAGGATCTACTTTTTTTTTTTTTTCAGTTTCTGGCTGGGGCTGTATTTGAACCTGCCACCTCTGGCATATGGGGCCTGTGCCTTACTCCTTTGAGCCACAGGTGCCACCCCAGGATCTACTTTTTTTGTTTGTTTGTTTTTTTAAATCACTCTGGCTTCTGTGTGGCCAGCAAATTTTACAGGAGTGGCAGCCAGGAGATGGTGAGTTAGGAGTTAGGAGGTTGGGTGAGTAACGATGGTGGCCTTCTAGGGTGGTGGCAGTGAAGATGGTAAGAGAGGAGGGGTTGAGGTGTGTTTTGGAGGTAGGACCAGCAGGGTGGTGGGGGGTGGTGAAAGGAATAAGGATCACTCCTGCATTTTTGGCCTGAGCAATTAGGTAGATATGGAAGGTACCATCTGCCTCTGAAACAATGAGGGGACTTTTTGGTAAGGGACCCTGTAAAGAAGAATTAGCCATAGTTCTCTTTGAACCTCTTAAAGGGGAGACTCGAGGTATAAACCTCACACTTGATAATCTGTGAGGAGTAAATGCCAGATTATGCTGAAAGAAGCTACTCAGGCACATTTGAGTAAAGCATCTTCCTTAGACCAACAAAATAAAACACAAAAACAAACAAACAAAAACCCCACTACTTTTCTCACAGTCTGACTCTTTGTCAGCTTGTGGAACAGCAGGTGTGGGCTTTGCCAGGGGAGTGCCCATCTGTCTTGTGTTGTTCTGACTCAGGATCTTGGCTGATGGAGGCTGAAAGGAGGCTGGCCAGCACTGGGAGAGGGAGTAGAATCACTAGAGAAGTTCACTGTCAGTGCCTCAGGTGGCCACACTCTTCCTGCCAAAGTACTTCTTTCTTGGCCACTGAATGACGGTTCTAAAATTTCAGAGCTTTTGACTTGGGAATCTCTTGAAAAGCTGTTGTGTTCTGCCAGAATTCCTAGAGGATTCTTGAATGGAGTATCTCTTCGGAGCAAGTGGAATTCAAGTCTCATTTTTATATGTTGTAGTAATTACACTTGTAAACTTGGGGATTACAATGCTGTAAACTCATTATTGTGAATTATAAGACTAACAGCCCTGCCACTACCACTTGTGTAGCTTTGTCTGCAGTTTAGAGTGCCCTTTCTTATGCATTCTCATTTACAAATTTTCAGTCAGTTGAGATCATGTGAAATGTGTATTATTCTCAGGTTACGTGTGAAGACATTGAGTTGCAGAGGGGTTGCTTATTTTGTCAGTAATAGGAAGCATCTGCCACCTGTTGGGTTAGATAGATTCATGCTGCTCAAAGTGTGCTCTGCGTGACCGAGGTACCTGGGTACTTGGGAGCAAATTAAAAATACAGATTCTAGGCCAGGAGCTAATAAACCAGAGTCTGCATTACACCACGATCCCCAGGTGTTTCTTGTGCACTAATCTAGGTAATCATGATCAAAAGTATTAATTAGGACTTGCCAATGATAATAGCATTGAAAGTGATAGTAAATAGCTAACGTCTGTTGAGCCAAGCATTGTTCTAAGCTTACACATGTTTCGTTTAGACCTCATAGCAACCCTGTGATGCAGGTTTCCAGAAGAAGAAAGTAGAGACATAAAAAAGTCAAATAGTGGGGGTGCCTGTAGCTCAGTGAGTAGGGTACCGGCCCCATATACCAAGGGTGGCAGGTTTGAATCCAGCCCCAGCCAAACTGCAACAAAAAAATAGCTAGGCATTGTGGCAGGTGCCTGTAGTGCCAGTTACTTGGGAGGCTGAGGCAAGAGAATCGCCTAAGCCCAAGAGCTGGAGGTTGCTGTGAGCTGTGATGCCATAGCATTCTACCAAGGGCGACAAAGTAACACTGTCTCTTAAAAAAAAAAAAAAAAGTCAAATCACTTCCCCACATCTGCTGACTCCAAGTCCGTTGTTCTTTTTACTATTTACTATTCATGTATTTTTCAGGTGGGCAGTGACCATGTCCCTCGTGTTTTGTGAAAAGCTATTCTCTTCCATACCTCTTCAAATACTTTTTGATTTTTATTTTTTATTTATTTTTTATTTTTTTATTTTTTGAGACAGAGCCTCAAGCTGTCACCCTGGATAGAGTGCCATGGCATCACAGCTCACAGCAACCTCCAATTCCTGGGCTCAAGCAAGTCTCCTGCCTCCGCCTCTCAAGTAGCTGGGACTACAGGTGCCCGACACAATGCCCGGCCATTTTTTGGTTGCAGCTGTCATTGTTGTTTGGCAGGCCTGGGCTGGATTCGAACCCGCCAGCTCAGGTGTACATGGCTGGCACCTTAGCCCATTGAGCCACAGGCACCGAGCCTTGATTTTTATTTTTATTGAGATAGGATCTTGCTCTGTTGCCAGGCTAGAGGGCAGTGGCATCATCATAGCTCACTGCAATCTCAAACTCCTGGCTTCAAGTGATTCTCTTGCCTCACCCTCCCTGGTAGTTGGGACTACAGGGGTGCTCCTTCACACCTGCCTAATTTTTCTGGTTTTTGCAGAGTCAGGAGTCTCACTCTTGATCAGGTGGGTTTTGAACTCCTGGCTTCAAGGGATCCTCCCATCTCAACCTCCCAGAGTGCTAGAATTATAAGCATGAGTCACCAAGCCTGAACTGGGTCTGGCTAACTAATTTTAAATGCTGATGCAAAGAGTGATTTCAGAGAATATTTGAGGAAATCAAAGGGAAAACCCTTTAGCTAGTTTAGCATATGATGAGTGTCATTCACTTAACTGATGAGGCTGTGAACAGATAACTAAGTTGGTAAGATGAGCCACCTCTCATGCTTCTTAGTGATTTAATTCCAAGGCTGAAACCGCTGAAGCTGGTAGGAACTATGAGTTTGTATTCTGAGTCATTTAGCCCTAAACTGTGCTTTGATTCTGATAATAGTATCTACCCTGGGTGAGAAGATGGTGACTAAAGTCCTTTGTAATGCCTGCTGACTAATTGTAAAAGATTCAGTCTAATAATGTTTCTCTCTCTGTGCTATGGGCTCATTTTTTTCCTTTCAAGAACTCTCTGTCTCTTCAGACTCTTAGAAATATTTCTTGGTCAAGGACTGTGCCATCACGGGAAATTCTGTTGGGAAAAGGCAGTGGGGTCGTGGGTGTGACTTGGAGGAAGTAACTCCACCCCTCCTCCCCAAACAGGTAACAGTCTTTCCCGAGGCCCTTCAAGCCCTGTTCAAAAGACTGAGCCTTGAGTTGTATTTTCTTCTTCCTTGGTGATTTAATGCTGGGCTTTCTCCCAGACCTTCTGAGAGAAACACCCTTTAAAAGCGTATTTCTAGGCATACAGAGAGCATTACAATCAGCTCATCTTATCAGCATCGCGCATCTGCAGTGCGCTCGGGATGTTCGTGTTTAAAGCTCAGTGAATCATGGTGACACATTGTGTCTCCTCACCTCGTCATATTGATTGCGGGCATTGAGCTCTTCGCACACAGGCAGCTCTATCTTTAGTGTGCTGATTTATTTAAATCATAATTTGCATTAGAGAGGGAACCAGTGGTAATCATGGTGAGTATGGTTTTATTTTTAAAGTTTTTGGCAAGATATTTGCAGCACTTGCATTTTGTCATACTTGAACATAGCGTATAAATGGAAGCAGGTCCAAGTGAAATAGAAAGTGCCATAGGTTATTGGGAGTTTTGGACTAGCCACTCTGGAGTCTTTCATATCACCTTCAACAGCAGTTTCAGGAAGGGCTTGCTTGGGCTTTTGTGTGTGCCATATACAAAAATCCACCTTGATGGACTGCAGTGATCATTACTTTATAACATATTTCAAGAACCTAAGCAAAAAAATCTAACTGATAAATTGTAAAAGATTCCATCCATGTAAGATAAAATATCAGCTCAAGTCACTTAAAGATAACCACAAGAATATAGTCCTTGAAGGAAATAGTTACTGGTTTTGTAAGATCTGCAGTAACAAGTTAAGAAATATATACAGTGTATCCCTTCTTTGGTTCTCCAATTGTCTGATTTTAAAATTTTATTTATTTAAAGACAGGATATTGCTATGCAGCCCAAGCTGTAGTATGCTATTTATTGCAGCTTCAAACTATTTCTCAACCTGTGGGTTATGATCCACAGGAACTGTGTAAAAGTCTCACAGCATTAGGAAGGTTGAGAACTACTGTCTTGGACTCAAGTGATTCTCCCTCCTCAGCCTCCCAATTGGTAGGACTATAGGTGCCTGCCACCACACTCCCTTCACTAGTTCTTTGTAGAGACGAGGTCTCACTATATTGCTGGTCTCAAACTCCTCAAGTGATCCTTCTGCCTCAGCCTCCTGAAGTGATGGAATTACAAGCATGAGCCGCTGCACCCAGTCAACTGCTGCTGCTGCTGCTTTTTTCTTTTTAATACAGTTTTTTTTCTGCTTTTACAAGTAATAAATATCCATTGAGGAAATTCCTCAAACTATTAAAGTTAGTAAGATTCACCTTAAGTCCCAACACCCAGAAATAACTACTGTTAGCTTTTTTTTTTAAGACAGCCTCAAGCTGTCACCCTGGGTAGAGTGCTGTGGCATCACAGCTCACAGCAACCTCCAACTCGTGGACTTAAGCAATTCTCTTGCCTGCGCCTCCTAAGTAGCTGGAACTACTTGTGAGGTTCAGCCCCAACCCCCAGCTATTTTTTGGTTGTAGTTGTCATTGTTTGGCAGGCCTGGGCTGGATTCGAACCCACCAGCTCTGGTGTATGTGGCTGGTGCCTTAGCCACTTGAGCCACAGGTCCTGAGTTGTTTTTTTTTTTTTTTTTTTGAGAGAGAGTCTGACAGTGTTGCCCTCAGTAGAATGCTGTGGTGTCACAGCTCACAGCAAGCTCAAAGTCTTGGGCTTAAGTGATTCTCTTGCCTCAGCCTCCCAAGTAGCTGTGACTACAGGCACCTGCCACAATGCCTGGGTATTTTTTGTTGCAGATGTTGTTGTTTAGCTGGCCCGGGCCAGGTTTGAACCCACCAGCCTCAGTGTATGTGGCTGGTGCCATAACCACCATGTTACGGATGCTGAGCCAGCCTTTTTTTTTTTTTTGAGAAAGAGTCTTACCCTGTCACCCTGGGGAGAGTGCCGTGGCATTATCATATCATCACAGCAACCTCAAACTATTAGGCTTAAGAGATTCTCTTGCCTGAGCCTCCCAAGAAGCTGGGACTATAGGCACTTGCCACAACACCCAGCTATTTTTCTGTTGAAGTCTTCATTGTTACTTAGCTGGCCTGGGCTGAGTTGGAACCCACCACCCTCGGAGTATGTGGCTGGTGCCATAACCATTGTGCTACAGGTGCCAAGCCTCTGTTATTTTTTGAGATAAGAGTCTCATTATGTCCCCTTGGTAAAGTACTATGGCTTCACAGCTCACAGCAACCTCAAACTGTTGGGCTTAAGCGATTCTTTTGCCCCATCCTCCTAAGTAGCTGGGACTACATGACGCCCAGCTATTTTTTTTGTTGTTGCAGTTGTCATTGTTATTTTAGCTGGCCCGGGTCAGATTCAAACCCACCTGCTTTAGTGTATGTGGCTGGTGCCCTATCCACTGAGCTACAGGTGCCACCAACATCTGCTTCTCTCTCAGCCTCATAAGAGAACAATTCTAAATAAATGGTTTGTGAAAAATTAGGACTTTAAAAAAGTCTGAAGACAAACTTGTACATTTCCTTTCTTAGGATCCTCTAAACTTTATTAATTAATTAATTAATTTATTTATTTTTGAGACAGAGTCTCAAGCTGTTGCCCTGGGTAGAGTGCCATGGCATCTTAGCTCACAGCAACCTCCAACTCTTAGACTCAAGAGATCCTCTTACCTCAGTCTTTCTATTTTAGTAGAGACAGAGTCTTGCTTTTGCTCAGGCTGGTCTCCAACTCCTGATCCTCCTACCTCGGCCTCCCATGCCCAGGCCCCTCTGATGCAGAGTTCCCTGTGAGTAGGACCCCAAAATGTAGGCCTTTGGCATCTGAACCCTCCATTATTGAATAGGCTGTTTTTTGACAACATTCATTACAAGTATTATATGTACAATATCAGTTATGTGCACTATGTGAGCTGCACATCATTATAGAATTGGACAGTGAGCTAAGACAGCTAGCCCTGATGGACATTTGTGGGGGGATTGGGTTTTTTTGTTTGTTTGTTTTTGAGACAGAGTCTCACTTTGTTACCCTCAGTAGAGTGCCGTGGCATTGTAGCTCATAGGAACATCAAATTTTTCAGCTCAAGTGATCCTCTTGCCTCAGCCTCCTAAGTAGCTGGGACTACAGGTGCCCACCAGATTGCCTGGTTGTGTTTGGAGACGGGGTCTCACTTTTGCTCAGGCTAGTCTTGAACTCATGAGCTCAATCGATCCTCCAACCTCGGCCTCCCAGAGTGCTAGGATTACAGGAGTGAGCCACTGTGCCTGGCCCCTCTGATGGACTTTTGAAGAGGAATTTTTAAAAAGTACTTAAATTGTAATATTACTGAAATAAGTTTTGTGACTTATAGGAAATTCTGTTTAATCACCTTGGGGAACTGTTTACTATAAAGGTAGTGTGTATGGGCATGAATCACCAGGGGTCTTGGTTAAACACAATTCTGGTTCAGAGGATTTGTGTGGGGCCTTACATTCTGCAGAGCTGAATCACGTGGAACAGGAAAAGACTTTTGGTGACAGTCACACTTAACATCCTGAATTATGTTGAATGCCATAGTGAAAGGTATTCCCTTTATCAACTCGCTTTTCATTCTTCTGACTTTGTCAATGCTGTCTATTTCTTAACAGTTGCTAAACTTCCTTTCAAAATAATAGAGATCAAATCTCAGGCCTTAGATAAGCTATAGTCTCTAGCTAGAATTTAATAACACTGTTTGCGGCCTTATATTTATTTTCACAGTTACTTTCTATTTATAACACATTATACTGATTTTCCATCCATGGTAGTGATATAAAGTTTTCTTTTCTTTTCTTTTTTTTTTTTTTTTTTTTGAGACAGAGACTCAAGCTGTCACCCTGGAGAGAGTGCTGTGGCATCACAGCTCACAGCAACCTCCAATTCCTGGGCTCAAGCGAGTCTCCTGCCTCCACCTCCCAAGTAGCTGGGACTACAGGCGCCCGCCACAACAACCGGCCATTTTTTTGTTTGCAGCCATCATTGTTGTTTGGCGGGCCCGGGCTGGATTCGAACCCTCCAGCTCAGGTGTACGTGGCTGGTGCCTTAGCCCATTGAGCCACAGGCGCCGAGCCTCTTACGGATATTACTATGGGTTCAGCTCCTGGTACCCAGCCATTATCCCAGACCTGTTAATTGAAGTTACCTCTAATGACTCAAATTCAATCTCTCACAGCAGCACCAAACAAAGGCCCCTGGAGGACAACTGAGAAAAGGGAGCTAGGTAAGAGGCAACTGGGATTTCAATCTTCCCAAACCAAGTGGTAATAAAATGCACTGAGATGTTTGCTAGCCTGCTACTATGGGCTCCCCTGTGTGCTACACTGTATGGGGTCCCGCCCAGGGAGGAAACACAGAGTAAGTGCTAATGGGCCAGGGCCAGACCTGATTGCCTCCAGTGGCCCATGTCAGGTCACCTAAGGTGTATCACTGTCACATGGCCAGAGCACCACCTGTGATTCCTGGCTTGGGGCCCTTCCAGGAAGAACATTATGTTGACATATTGTCCCTGGCAAACTACACCAGATGCAAATATCTGCTGGTTCTGCTGCTGCTGGATGGCACCCTCACCTCCCCGTCCCCCTCCCAAAGGGTCAACATTCATGAAACCCTGACCTTTACTTAGTAGATCTGCTGATAGTTACCCACCAGTCCATTCATTTCCCTCACAGGCAATGGTACATAAAGTTCTTTGCCTTTGCTTTTTGTCAGAGGAAAGATGTAGTGAGTTACTGATCCAAATGTGTTGGTCTGAGATTCCATTTTTCAGTAAAAATGAATCTGCAGCCCTGTCAGGCTCAGTGGCATCTACTTTAATTACCACAGGGGAACCTCACTTCTCTACCTGCCGCCCTGTACAGGCCCCAGCTGAGACTGAACTAGACTCCTTAGCACCTTCCTGGCCTCCTAGACCTAAACCCAAAGAGGCCCACGATAGTGAAACCATCAATGCCCCAGAGTGGGAAACTCGCACTGAGCTGAGCAACCCTGCTGCCCACCCCACTCGACCTCAGTTGGGCCCTCTCCTTCTACCCCTCCTGAGTTCCTTTTGCTACAGGCAATACCCACTGTGGCAATGGAACGGGAAATAAGACAACATTAGAGGATCTGGCTTTTCATCTCAAGTACAGACTGTATTACAAAATTACAGTCCCCCACTCACTGGCCAGACTAGGAACCACTGGCAGGAATAATCACTGACTAGAATGACAATAAAAAAGCAGACTGCTCTGCAAACAATGGAATCTGTGCTGAGTGCATGTGCAAAAGGGAACCTAAGACACACCTTCAGGGCACCTCCAAAGCATTCTCCAGTGAAAACCCACATTGCTGGATTATCTGCTTGACAAAGCCTGACCTTTACACAGATGGGGCAGAAAACACTAGGGAAAAAAGCCTTACCCAAAGCATCCAGTGACAACCAACACACCACAATTAAATCCAGCATCCCCTAATAGCAGGTCCTCAGTCAACAAGGGGTAGAGTGGGCTTACCTGGTGGTAAGTCTGGAAGATCATACAGACAGCGCAGTGAGGGGCTTGCTGGGCCATACTCTCATTGAATTCCTTTTCAGCCTCAAAGTTCGGGGGTCGGTTCTGCCACAGCTGGCTCAGGGGCTTAGCCCAGGCCTCG
>CAUYRH010017199.1:0-21716 GCA_963574655.1 Perodicticus potto
CCGGTAAACTGTCACCCACACAATCAAAATGCAACCCGGTAAACTGTCACCCGCACAATCAAAATGCAACCTGGTAAACTGTCACACGCACAATCAAAATGCAACCCGGTAAACTGTCACACGCACACACGATCAAAATGCAACCCGGTAAACTGTCACCCACACAATCAAAATGCAACCCGGTAAACTGTCACCCGCACAATCAAAATGCAACCCGGTAAATTGTCACACGCACACGATCAAAATGCAACCCGGTAAACTGTCACCCGCACAATCAAAATGCAACCAGGTAAACTGTCACATACACACGATGAAAATGCAACCCGGTAAACTGTCACCCACACACGATCAAAATGCAACCCGGTAAACTGTCACCCACACACGATCAAAATGCAACCCGGTAAACTGTCACACACACACGATCAAAATGCAACCCGGTAAACTGTCACACACACACGATCAAAATGCAACCCGGTTCACATACACCGCCGCCTCCGTGCGGATTCGCCCTGGCTCTTGAGCCCTTCCGGCTCCATCCTTCGCTCTGTCCTTCCTTACCCCAAACATCCGCTCCAAAATACACAAAGGGAACCCAAAAAAGCCACCCAAGGAGACCCCATAATTAATTAAAGAAATGAACACGGACTTGTAGACTATGCCAAAGGTGCTAATGTGTTTACATTTGGGGCCCTCTTTTGCCACACATCTTCAGGTGGTTGCCTAGCAACCATGAGAGCCCCACTGAGCATGCGCACAGAAGTCTATTTGCTATCACAATTTACTTTTGTTGTTGTTGTTGTTTTATGCCCACTAACCCAAATAGGATGCTTTCCTTTCTGGAGGACAAGTAAGGTCTACATGAATTTGAAAGGCAATGGAGTTTATTTTGATACCAATTCTGTAACAATGCCAAGCATATATCCACATACGCATAATACACATAAAAATTGGAGCAGACTGACATTAAAAAAAGTATAAATTCCCATTTATTCAGGTTTTTATAGACCCATTTCTTTCATTCTCTTTATCTTTTCTGATTATGGCCTCCTTTTCACTAAGAAAAGTCATTGAGTAAAAGGGAAAGTGGAATTTAATATTATATGATCAAGCATGTTAAGAAACTTTACTAAAGAATTGGAATTGATTTGTGCATTAGATAGCATTTTTTCTCCCATATCTTTCTTTTTCCCTTCCTTCTCTTTTTCTTTCTTTTAATTTCCTAATGATTTTGATTCTACCGCTAAATTTAAGCTTCTTAATCTCTTCATAAAGGACTAGAAATAGTTTTGTGGACTTCAGAGGGACCGGCAGTTTTTCCTAATTTTGAGACAGGCACACATTCTATGCAAGGTTAACCTAATCTATTCGTTTATTGAGTTGCTTATTACAGTTGCTTGATTTTTTCCTAACATAGATTTGTACACAAAATGAAATACGCTTAGAACATTAAGTATCTGCTTATCCAGTTTTATTACTAAACAAAATGCCTTTTCAAGTGAAAGTCTATATATGGTTTAAAACTACATTTGCAGGATGTTCCCTATGTTTTTTTGTTGTTGTTGTTGAGACAGAGCCTCAAGCTGTCACCCTGGATAGAGTGCTGTGGCATCACAGGTCACAGCAACCTCCAATTCCTGGGCTTGAGCGAGTCTCCTGCCTCCGCCTCCCAAGTAGCTGGGACTACAGGCGCCCGCCACAACGCCCGGCCATTTTTTGGTTGCAGCCGTCATTGTTGTTTGGCGGGTCCGGGCTGGATTTGAACCCGCCAGCTTAGGTGTACGTGGCTGGCGCCTTAGCCCGTTGAGCCACAGGCGCCGAGCCAGATGTTCCCTATGTTTTATTTTTCAAATATTCTCATTTTGAAAAATTGACTCTTATTCTTTTAACATTGCATATTTTATACAAACTACCTTATAATGGTAGAATCTAAGGATTCTACTAAGGGGACAGGCTTTTCAACTAATTCGATAACCCTATCTCATGTCCATTTAGTCCTATGGAACCAAATGGGACACATTTATTTGGATCAAATTGCTTTCATGCCAGGAAAGCCTTTCAGGATAACACTCTCCCACCCCGCTTTGGGAACTTAGCCATCAACAAGGAATGAAAATGAAACAAGTTCTGCAAGGTGCTTGTCTAAGCCTCTGATAAACCACAGTTCCTATCTCCTGCGCCAGCCTTCCCTGCCCCCAGTGCAACTTACTTTTCCTTCAGCGCCCAAGGCATTCTGGGTAGAAAATGTGCTGGTGATGCTACTGGTGTCCACACCAGAAGAGTACAGGGCTCACTCACAATGCGGTGGTGCTGTTGCCCTGAGGATATAGTGGGTGTGTATGTGTGTGTGTGTTTCCCTAAATGATAATCGTTCCTATCCGTGGATGAACCAGAGGTTTTAGCATTTATCCCTCAGAGACAACCAGCAGAGGGAGCAAACTTTAGCACACAAACAGTATTCCCTGATGTCCTGGCATTGGGAAGAATTCTGGAAGACATGCTGTATAAGAAATTAATCAAATCCAATGATTTCATTTCACTTTGATTAACCTTATTAGATACCCAGGCGGGCCGAGCAATGTGGGTAATGAAGAACTAAACAAAGCTAATTGGTGCAGTTAGGAGACCTGGGCTTGGTGGTTGTGAATACGATGATGTAGCTGGTAAAATGGCACTTGCTTCCTTTTTCCTTCCAAAAAAAACTACAAACAAAAAATTTTTTAAAAAACACATACACATATACACACAATATGTGTGTGTTTTTAATTCCATGGCTGAAAATACTTATGTTCCATTTATATAGTTTCACATATGCTCTTTAATATGGGAATATATATATGTATATATATATATATATATATATATACATATATATATATATATATATATATATATATATATATATACTCCCTAGGGAAATCTTCT
This sequence comes from Perodicticus potto, assembly GCA_963574655.1. NCBI lineage: Eukaryota > Metazoa > Chordata > Mammalia > Primates > Lorisidae > Perodicticus > Perodicticus potto. The sequence continues at coordinate 2,923 of CAUYRH010017199.1, forward strand.
TTCAATTTCACTCATGTTGACAACTCTTTTTTCTCCCTTCCCTCTCCCTGTTCCCTGTTTCATTGGTGTCTCTCTCACACACAAAGGGACACACACCGTCACAGACACACGTTCAGGCCTGTGAGCTTGCACAGGGAAACAGACCCCACGACAATGTTAGGAGCTGCTAAAAGGTTTGTAGAGCAGAGCCATTTTTCAGTTTCTGTTTTTTCCCCAAACCCAACCCAGGTGATTGGCCGAAAGGGGCTTTGTTGGCCCGTCCTCCGCTTACTGCTGCTAGTTCACCACAGCTTATCTCAGAATGTAAATCGAATACGAACATTTCAGAGTTAAAGCAGGGAGTATGGGAGCTTTTAGGAACAGAAAGAATTGAAGCAATTCTTTGGGCTCACTCTCTCTCTCTCTCTCTCTGCCAAAGTAGGATCAGAATTGATTGTTTCCTCTCACCTGTGGTCAGTTTCCTATTTTAGGGCATTGATGATATCTGGACCCATGTCCTTTTCAAGTTTCCCAAAGCTTAGTCTCTAGAGATCCTGTAGAGGGTGTCAAATTAGAGCTTCATCCCATCAAATACATCTTCACATTTCTGTGCAGTTAACTCAATGCGTTCATTACAACGGAAGGCTCTTATTTTCACTGAAGTATGTGGATTGTTCTCCTCACCCCCTATTTCTATTATTTTCCGTTTCTTCCCTCCCACCCTATTCTCCTGCTATATTTCAAGTATTCATACTTTATACATCCCCCCAAAAAAAATTTCTAAGGGTTTTAACGCATAAAAATCTCTATAATACATTTATCAGCTCTTTATATAAAACCTGACATTTTAGCTTTTGATGGCAGCAAAAATAGTATACCAAATTCACGTGCAGAAATCCAAAGTTTACGGGAAAAATACTATTAGATTCTAATATGCAGTGTGCTTTTCTCTTGGTTATAAAAGGAAAGTTTTTCCTTCTCTTTTTAGATTCTATACAAAATAGCGCAAAGGTAGCAAATAAGACTAAATGGCCAAATTTCCATATCTACACACATCATGTATATATGATGTGTATGTGTTTCAGACTGCAGGAAGACAAATTAAAAATTAGAAACTCTTGATACAGTAGATGTTTCTAAAATCTCTATGAATTGCAAAGCAGCCTTCCTCACCAAAGTGCCTTTGAGCCACTCCTAAGCCTGTGCAGAACCCTTATTCGTAGAAACCAAACAAAAATTCCCCCAAATTGGCAAACATTCTTTTTATTAAAAAAGGGGAAAAAATGCATGCATGCCTACTGGTTTATTGCAATTGAAATTCCTTTAGGATACAGAGTGTATGTCATAAATGCGATTGTATAGTCACCAGAACCCACAGATAGAAGAATCGCCTACTGACTTAATGGATGGCAGAGATTTTTCAAAGATTTGGGTTACAATTGTATATGTTTTCCTCCTACAAAAACAAGCATCTATATGCAAATCTCATTAAAATAGAGAAAGGAGTGCTTAAGCTGGGAGAGACGGAGTCAGATGTTTTTTTTATTATGGGTTGAAATGTTACAGAATTGGTTACAGGATGGGTTTTTTTAATTTTTTCCGTAGGAAAAAAAATGGTGAAATATTTTAATAATGCATACCTAATGTTTATTTTCTTATTAGTAATTGTTATAAAACCAGAGTGCTTTGCCAGCCTATCTGACTGCACCTGTTACTAGGTATTTCCAAGAGACTCACACACCAATTTTGCCTGAGTGCACTGGGTGTATTTCCCGTTGTTTTGATTATACAGTCAGGGCACAGGCAGTTTGCATTCAAAAACGAAGGCACATTTTATTCAAAGAGGGAAAGTGATGTCCTTGGAACTTCAACCTTAATGAAACTCTTTTTAAAAGGGCACACTGATTGGAACGGGAAGAGTTCCAAAGAGAGGCATCCAAAGAGAGAAGGGTGGGTGTGTGACAGAGAAAAAAAAAGAGAAATAGATTAGATTAGCAAACCAAGACTGTAGTCTCCCAAGAGACTTCTAAAAAATCTGTATGAAGTCATTACAAGCACACAGTATAATCTTGTAGGGTGGATCATGTTCCAGGGCGCAGAGAAAGTTTGCCCTCCAAGCTGAGTTTTTGTAGAATGAATTCTAAATATTCCCTCCAGTCACGAGAGTTTTCAGTCCCAAATGGCTGAAAGGATGATTCGTTGAAATTCCTCTTATTTCGGCAGAAGGAACATTTCTAGCTAGTTGATTTGGGCATCAAAACGAACTAGTGTCTTCGGACATCTGTATTATAGAGATGCCCTTATGCTAAAACCCGACTCCAGAACTCCCCTTACAAAAATAGCACGTTTCCGTTCATGCAGAACGGTGATTAGACTTTCCCAACACAACTCATACTTTTTAAAAGGCGCGTCAGAATTTTAAAGTGCATTAAATAAAGGGCATTGGCACATTAATGCAGCTCTCTTTGAGGAAAGATGCCGCATAATTTCCGCTGAACCGTTGCACAAACCTTCAATAAAGAAAGTTCTCAAAGAAAAAAAATACACCCGTGCACGCATTCTCAATGTTGGGAACAGTGTCCTTGGGAAGTAAATAACTTCATACGTATATTAAACTAAGCCTTTAAGGTGCTTTGTTTCCAATACTTAAGGACGAGAGAAAGTCCCTAGGGACCTGTTGTTTTGCTAACTCATTTTAAATATTCTATTTCTCTGCAGCTGTCTGCCTGCATGGTAGGGTTATACAGGAGATTGTAGCTGAGTGATAATTTTTTTTTAGATAGGTGCTACTTTCTTCTCCATCTAAACATGCATGTATAAGAAACAAATGGCTTTCTGTATTAAGGGCTTTAGCAATGCCCATGGTATTGTAAACAAGGGACAGGGTGACAGGTGGATTGGCTCCCTCTTAGCTTTGGCTCTGCCCTGCTGTCTCCAGCAGATGTGCAGACGAGGACTGTGTGCGTATAGACTAACAGCATTTTGCCGAGCACTGACTTTGTATCTCTGTGTCATGGTCTTCCTGCCTGTTCAAAGTGACATTGGAAACACAGAATGGGGTGGCACACCAAACCCAACCCCCAATTAGGCAGTGTTTCAAGACTGGAAGAGATTGAACTGAACAGCTGCAAAATCGATCGTAGCTAGAGAGACTGATTTGGTGGATTTTACTCGATGGTTGAGCATATTTTGAAGTTTAAATTCTTAGCAAAATAAAACCAGGAAGATAGAAAAAAAAAACAAAACTTCCCCTAAGGAAAAACAGTGACAATCAAATACCTTAACAGTCTGTTTGAGCTAGAAAGTGATGTCTGTTTCAGTTCGACATCCTTTTACAATTTGCTAAGCCTCTACCAGACCTACTGATTGTCAGGTTGGAACACACAGAAAACTAAACCAAACCGAAGAATTTTGCTGTAAGCAACATGAAGAACAGTCCAGGTCTTCTGCATGGTGGATCTGCTCCCTCTGAACAGACTGGGAGCTGAGTCTGGCCCAACGATTACCCTGGACCATCACTGGAGTTCATGGTTTTAGTAATGGCTTCACCTTAGGCTTCCAGCTACAATCAATGTGGCCAAGAGAAATCCATAGAGTTCTCAGTGGCAGGTGAGTAAACCCACTTTCCAAAATACGTCAGACCAGTGGCACCGGGAGGCCTGGTCATTGGTAGTTTTTATGCCAAATAATTTCACTGGCTTCTTGTTCTTAAAAGCTGCCATTTCTTGATTCTTTACAACTTTATTCCTCATCTTTTGCCCACTGTAACTAATTCAGATTTCCTCCACTAAAATTGTAAACCACCCCAAACTGAGCCAACCAAGAGAGGGTGAGAACAAACGAGGTCACCAGAAATATTTACCAGACACTAATGGTTTCCAGTCTTGGTCTAAGATACATAAAAAGTTTTTTAAAAAATGTTTCCGGCATCAAAGACCAAAACTGTTGTATCCCTGGAAGAGGTGTCTCCACACTTCACTGAGGCACATCCCGAAAGCAACATGGAAGAGTTTTTCTTGTCGTGAAAACACGACAAGCTATAAATAAACAGAGGGTATCACTTCCTCATGTGCTGAGGTGATGTGCAGAATCTGGTCAACAATGAATTTACCAAATTACAAAAGAAACTGCTGTGAGCGTTTTCCGGCATATTCGAATGATGTGGGTATAGTATGAAAAATAAAACATAAGACTCCAACACTTACCACTAGAAAGAGACTCTTTTGAGCAAACCCTTTGAGAATCAGAGACCAAGGCTCAGTTTTTCCCTCCATGAAAAAATGAATTGCACATTTCTCCCAAGGGACCGATTACAGATTTTAAAATTCCGATAGAACAACCTAGCAAGCTTCAAGCCTCCCACATGCGTGTATGTTACTGGGTAGGGAGAGAAATGAGATGCACAAGTCCCATTAATAATAGCAGTTGCATGCTTAATTTCATGTGCACTGCACTGAAAAATTACTTCTTACTGTCTAAAATAAGATTCAGGCAGAGCCTGGGAAATCTGAAGCTCTTCCAACGTACCTTCCCAGTTCCAATGTGAACCAGGAGCTGGTGACTCATTTAGCAGACAGATACTAAGGGCATTGTTAGTGGATACCCTTGGGGAGGATTGGATAGGAACAACTCCGGGATCAAGGATCTGCTCACTACAAAGGAGGAGCAGTGTTGTCAAAAGCTTGCAATTCTTTTTACATCAGAGCAAGAGGAACAAGGTGATTTTTCTGAAACTTTTAATTGTTAAATCCTTTAGCAAATGGAAGAGCAGGGAAGACCTGAATTGGGGGGGCTCAGATTCAGACCTGAATAATTAATTGCCCCAGGCAGGGGATCTACCAGTATGCTTTCCTCCAAAACTAACTTTCATTGCTGATGTCACCCTTCTTACACAGTCAGTAAGGTCATTCGTGAAGAATTTTAGAGAGGAAAGAAACCCTTGAAATTCTTGTCCTAATCTTGTGTTTCTTAAGTCTAGTATTAATTAGCTCCATAAAAAGAAAATAATAGCAAAAACTTGTCTGTCTTCTGAGATGACCAACTCAGTCCAGGACTTTTGACTGGGACTTTCATAATTTAGCACTGAAAGGTCCACCTTCTAGGACACCCCTCCATCCAGGCATATCAGCAGGGTTGATCATCCTTGATAATCCCTTAAATTCTCCATTTCTATTAATGGCATTGCCATTATCTCCAGGGCCCCAGATCTCCCTTTCTGGCTGTTTTATATCTGAATATTCTTCTTTTTTCCTTCTTGTTTTCACTTCCACTGCTAGAGCCCCACCCAACCCCTGTCATCTCCATTCTGAACTTCTGCAAGCCACTGCCCTTTTCTTCCTGGCCCCATTTTCATTCAGCACCCCAGTGTACCCACAGGCCTTTGGAGATGACTTCTTCTTGTTGTTTGAACCTTGTCATTCTGGACCTCAGTTTAATGACCTTTAGCCTGGTATTCAAAAGCCCGTGATATCTCCCTTAGGTGTTGTGCTAACTTTACAATGTAGAAGAAACAGACAGCTTCATCAGATAATGAAAATCTGTGTCCCCAATTCCTCATTCTCCATCATTAACTAGAGCGATGCTACCAAGGACAAGTCATTTAACTGTCTGGGGTTTCAGTAACCCCCATTTGTGCAATATATCACCCTTCTAAAGGAAAGAGCCAGTCTAGTTGATCTTAAGAAATTATGATTTTTTGAGCTCAGGATCATTTTGTGTAGACTCTCTTTGGTTAGCTCCTCATTCTAGGAACCAGGCCTCAGTTTCCCCAGCTCTGTGCATATCATATATGCTGTTTCGACATCCCCATGCCTCTTCACACCTCTGCTGTGACTTCCCTTAGAAACGGTGTCCCTGTCACCACTCCCTTCCATAGCCTCAGTCTCTCCACCCTCTCTGAATTTCCGGGGTACTTTGTTTCTGCCTCTCCTGTGACACTGACAAAATGATCCCATCTTTCATATTCTTGCTCTTATCTGGCACGTGCCTTATTTCCCAAGATCCTGGAAGGACTTGCCCAGCAAGGATTCCACTTACAGAGAGGCCTGCTGCATGGTGGGCAAGAATTGTCATGGGCAGAGTTGTTTCTTCCCAGAAAAAAATGTTGAAGTCCTAACCCTCAGCCTCTCAGAATGTGACGTTATACGGAAACAGGGTTTCCACAGGTGGAATTAGTTACAACAAAGCCGTATCAGTAGAGTTGCCCTCTAATCCCCTATGACTGTTGCTCTTATGAGCAGACAGGCATGTGGACACACAGAGCCACACAAGGAGACTGTCGTGAGATGAGAATGCAGAGACTGGAGTCGGGCAGCTGCAAGCCAAGGACAAAAGCCAAGGATTGCCAGTGGCCACAGGAAGGTAGGAAGAGGCAAAAAAAACCCTGCAGGTTTCAGAGGCATCATGTCTCTGATGACACCTTAATTTTGAATTTCTAGCCTCCAGAATGGGGACAGAACACATTTCTTCTTGTTTCAAGCCACCCAGTTTGCGTTCCTGTGTTTTGCCAGCCCCGGGGAACTAGTAGAGTCAACTGTCTGGATGTGAAACTGTGTTCTGCTGCCGACTGGCTGTGCAGCTTTCAGAAAGTTATGTAATCACCCGATGACTCCATGTCCTCATCTAGAATATGATCCCAGTAAAAGAACCAGTATCCTAGTGTTATTGTAAGGAAACGAAGAATTAACACATGTAAAATGTCTACTCTACTGATGATGAATGGGAACTATTTAACCTAACATTTTATTTTCTTTTTTTGTGACAGAGTCTCACTCTGTCTCCCCAGAGTAGAGTGCTGTGATGTCATACCTCACAGCAACCTCAAACTCTTGGGCTCAAGTGATCCTCTTGCCTCAGCCTCTCAAGTAGCTAGCGCCCCCACCCCCATGGTTGGCGAAGTTTTCTATTTTTAGCAGACACAGGGTCTCGCTCTTGCTGAGGCCAGTCTCCAATTCCTAACCTTATCCTTCAATGCTATTCATATATTTGGCATTCAATGTTTATTGAATCAGGGAATATATAAGTTCCTGGGATACTGAAAACATATATGAGCTTCAGCCTCCCAACTAGCTAGGACTATAGATGCACACCACCATGCCTGGCTAACTTTTTAATTTTTTTGTAGAGATGGGAGTCTCACTCTGATGCCAAAACTGGTCTTGAACTCCTGGACTCAAGTGAGCCTCCCAGCTTGGCCTCCAAAAGTGCTGGGATTATAGGCAGAAGCCACGGTGCCCAGCCTAGTTTCTTCAACTTGAAAATGGGAGAATCTTGGTCCATAGGATTTTCACTAAAGATTAAGTAAGATGAGGCCTAATAATCTTGACTTTCATAAGTACCAGCTATTACTACCAGTTCATTTTTATTTATTTCAAAGCATTTTCTTTTAATGTTTTCCCAAGTTACAAATCAGTATTTTGTTAAATGACTTTCATTTACTGCAAATATAACACTATAGAGAAGGAATCTGACTCTGGCTGGCTAGGGCTCATTTTCTTGACCACTACAACAGTCCTTCTCAACTGGGAGCCCATTTCCCCTCCCACCCGTAGAGGACATTTGGCGACATCTTGCGGCACTTTTGATTGTCATGATTGGGGGTGGGGGTGTAATATCTGCATTTAGTGGCAGGCGCTCAGGGTAGCTCTTACTCATTTTACAAAACACAGAACAGCCCTAACAACAAAGAATTAACCAGCCCAAAATACCAATAGTCTGAAGCTCTGAAATAAGGTGATTAGGCAGGGTGATAAGACAAGGTGGACTTTCCCATTCTTTCCAGCTCAGAAATGTTACAAGTCTCTGATTTCCATGATGCATTATAAAGGCCATTCTCTTAGGCTGCTCAATTAAATTATTTTTATCACCCCCTATTTTTAAGCTGTTTTTTTATCCTAAGTGTCAAAAAAGTAATTATTTTAAACAATCTAAGTTCTCACAGGTTTTAGCCCAGTTCTCACTATTGTACCTTCTAGATTGCTTGACCCAAAAGTTCCTACTAAAGCTTTTCCATTCACTGTTTTAGTTAAGATAGAGGTTCAGGGCGTGGGTTAGAAACCCAAAGTAGCAGTGGCTTGAGCAAGTTGGAAGATTTTTCATCGACATATGTTTCTCTCTAATCCCTGCTAGGAGGTGGCTCAGCTCTGGGAGGTCATGAGGACCCATGGCCCATTGAGTCAGAGGCCCAGGTTCCTTCTCTCTTCTCCATTCTCAAAGCTTTGTCCTCATCTGCATCATCCAAGATGGGCATCACTGTGTCCCCGTTTCAGGCTGTGCAACAGGTAAAAGAAAGGGAAAGCGTGCCCCTTCCCTAAGGGTATGACCCACAAGGTACCAACAGGAGTTCTGCTGGTATCCCAAAGACCAGAACTTACAAGGCCACACACTTACCAGCCAAGAAACCTTGAATATATAATCTTTATTCTGTATGGCCATGTGTATAGCAAAAAAAAGAAAGAAAGAAAGAAAGAAAGCTAAAAAATTTTCTAGAGGAGCCATAGGCAGGTGTCAGGAAGAATGAGATTATATCCTGCACAGGTCAGGATATAATAATACCCTGGCAGTGGGACTCTTTTCCAGGATTCCCAAAAGCCTTCTCTTCCTTGTAGAAACAGGATCTTTATTTCCTCCTGGAATACGCCTCTTTCTTGTCCTGCATGTTTCCTTGTTTTCAAGCTTGCCCCACACATCACAGACATGAACAATGGCCCAAGAGTAGAAGAATATCCATGTTTACAAAGGATGCAAGAGAGGAGTAACTGTAGGGAGGCTAAGCGTGTTGATAGGGAAAAGGTTTTAATCACGGATCATAAAATCTACATTCACTCTCTGAGCCTGGGAAGGGCTCAGATTGGGCCTGCTTGATCATGTCTCTTCCTCCCATTCCCTCCCTGTGACCCTGGACATCCACACTGCCACCTCACCCCATAAGCTGCACCTCTAACCCCATTCACATAACCAAGCAGTAGGAGTGATGGAAGGCTGGAGCAGCCATCCTTGCCACCAGGTTAGGAGAAACTATCTAGGAAAAATCAAACACAGGGTGGCCCCTGTGGCTCATTGAGTAGGGCGCCAGCCCCGTGTACCGAAGGTGGCAGGTCCAAACCCGGCCTCGGCTGAAATGCAAAACAGAAAAATAGCCGGGCATTGTGGCGAGCTCCTGTAGTCCCAGCTACTCAGGAGGCTGAGCAAGAGAATCGCCTAAGCCCAGGAGTTGCTGGGAGGTTGCTGTGAGCTGTGTGACGCCACGGCACTCTACCAAGGGTGATAAAGTGAGACTCTGTCTCCACAAAAATAAAAAAAAAAAATCGAACACAGAGGAAAACAGATTTCAGAGTAGAGGGGAGAGAACCCAAGACTTAACAGTATTGTTTGCACACCCTGAGCCAGAAAATCCCAGCGACTATCCATCTCTTACACTTCCCAGTTGAGCCAATAAATTTCTTGTTTTGCTCAAGCAAAATTTTATTTCTGTCTTTTGCACCCAGAACATGTCCCACTAATAAAACCTACAAGAAATATTTATTCTAGTGAAGGCGGAAAACACTCAAATTATTAAAGTTCAATGAATTCCACAAAGGGACAGTTCTCTCTTTTTCACCACTGAGCTGCAAAATATACATTTCCAGGGGAAAAAAATGGTAGAATTTATAAATTTTTAAGAAAATTAAGTGTTCAACTTTGCATCACCCATTTAGAGTAGACAGTAATATTAGAATCATCAACACTGATACTGGCATCCATCACAGCATAGGCTAATCTTAATATTTGTAAAAAGTCTTTAAAATGACCATTTTGAATGAAATATTCAAGCTAGCTCTCCTATTGTTTAAAAATTGATTGGGTTTTTTAAAAGAAAATATTTCTTTTGCAGATAACACACATGAAAGAATCTTGTCCATTGTGTTCTTAGGTGGCCTTGAAGCAGGGTGGCTACCACAATGGTGGCCTCAATGCATCTTGCATGTAAGGTCATGCTGAACGCTTCAATTAAGGCTTCCACTTCTCTGCCAAGGGCAGAATTCCACAGCCTTGGGCCTTAGCTTGAGAACATCTTCTTTTCAGGCTGAGCCAAGGCTAAGCTAGGTGCCTCAAGTAGACTTAGCTAAAAACAGACAGTATACTTCAGGCTTAGGATCCAGGACTATCCAAGGCCTGGTTCACATTTGAAAGTGGGCTTGGTGCTCAGCCTCTAAATTGTTTGAAAAGGATTATCAAAGCCAATGAGACGAGTTTTGGAACTAGGACAAATGCTAAATTTTAGGCCCATGAGCATGGAAGATTGCCTTGGCCCAGGGAAAATCACCAGATCACTCTCGCCAGCTCAAAAATACTCAAGGGCAGTGTCAGAACTTCTGAGCTGGCGAGAATGTCCCTGGCCGTTCCCTCGTGTTGGCCGCCCCGGAAGAAAGAGGGCCATGACAGTAACGTTCAGCTGTGAACCTGCAGGCCGCCTGGAGGGATGGGCGCGAGCTGGGGCCTACATAAACATTTCTCTTTCCAGGCCTGGACACAGAAAGCCACAGCAGCCGGCTGACCAGCCCTCCAAGCCAGGACCTCGGGGCCTCCCCCTGAGTTTTTCTCTCTTTTTTCTCTCCCCATCCAGTTTGTCATCACCCCACACATACACACCCTGCCCCAGCAAAGCTCCTCAGATTTGATCTCCTCCTCTCTTTCCTCTGGCAATCTCCAGCCACCTGCTGGGGCAGTGGTGACAGCGTCTTTGTTGTATTTTCGCTGCCAGAACTAGTTTTCATGGAGCTGAAAGCTACCCATGGGGACTGATTTCAAGGACACATGAATGTTTGCAGAGACCCAGGTTCACTGTCATTCCCACTACATGATGTCTGCCATTTTCACATAGAATAATAACAACTTGCATAAACATTTATTGTGTGCCTGGTGCTAGTTAAAGAGCTGTACATATTTCAACTTGTTTAATCCTTCATTGCAAAAATAAAACTGAGGTTTCAAGTGGCAAAATATTTGGCAGAGGTTATATAAGCTAAAATTCATACTAGAGAGTGCATGGCTGGTGAAAGATCTGGTCCTGTTATGAGTTTTTATAAATGCGCAGAGGAATCTTAAAGAGAAGTTGTGTGCCACCCAGTAGACAGAAGAGGGCTAAGAAAGGGACCTGGGGTACAAACATTAGTGACTTAACATTATTTCTTACCTCTTCATTTACCTCCACCTGTTCAAATCAGCCATACATACCTTTCAGAGGTGTTAGAACCCTCTTACCATGTCCCTTTGTCCTGCTCTTATAATAGTTCCCCATGACCCTTAGAAAGAAATTAAACTTTCACAACTTCTAGCAGCCCACACACGAATTCCTCTATATTTCCCTGAATGCCACAGCTCAAATTCTCCAGCAGTCCTGCTTGTCAGGTTTTGTAATACAATAATCAGAACGTGTTTTTTGGCAGCAAACCCCAGGCCTGCTCTAGAGTTCACAGAAAACAATATCAATATAAGGGGTAAGTATAAAACACGTAAGCTTTATATACAAGACAAATATTAACTTAATATTATGCTACTGTCTCCAGGAAGCTTTATAGGGATTAATTACATGATGTCTGCAAAGCAGTTTGAGAACCTCCGGGAAAGGTGCTATATAAATACAAGGTATGATTATTTTTAGGTGCTTCTACTACTGACATTCGGCATAGCATGAAAGAATGAAAAATTATCTCCATGTTCCCCGTTGTGGTAACAACTTCAGCTTAGGGTTTAGAAAACCCATTTATAGAAAGTGCTAAAATTAAAAAATGCATTCCCTACACGAGCTGCTCTATGTAGCTTGAGCTGTGGAAGAAGAGACCTTTCTAACCACAGAGTTTTTTAAAACATAATGACTCTGTAGGCCAAAGTAAGAAATTCAGAATCTTCAAAACTTTTCAGTGAAGTGCTCAGGCTCCTGGCTCTAGTCCAACTCCCTGGCTCCAGGAGAGACTGTGTGTCTGGATAGATGTTGCTGTCTCATTCAGAAACTTCTCCAGAGAGAGAGAGTCCTCAATCAACTTCAGCACCAGTTTCTGTTAAACAACCCTGCTGTGGGGAAGTTCTTCCTGGTACCTGACTTAAACCCCTCCCCTGAAAATATTCCAGGTTTTCTCTTGTTTAGCCTCAGGGAACCCAGAGCTCAGCCAGGGAGTGATTTTTCAGTGTAGTTAATAGGTAGCTTCGCTGTTATAATCCTTGAGGTTTCCTGATAATGCTATCACTTTTCTCCACTTTTTGAAGAAGTGATTCTGCCCCTAGAATCACTTCCTCCAGATGCCATTCTTTGATTCCACGTCTTCCGTGTGTTTTATCGTAAGCCTACCAGTTTACTAGAATAAAGCCTGGAGCAGAGCTCACATGCATTCCCGTGTATCCAGTCAATGAATGGAGCTGTTAAGATGATTCACTGAAGTCTCAGAGGGCTTAGCAGCTTGGCAAGGAAGAAGACACACCTGGCTGGATGTGATGTCACCGTTGACATGCCCCTGAACTTGCCTTCTTCATATCTAGACTCTGGGAACAGTGTCTAGAGACCACACCATAGTGATTCTTAACCCAGTCCTTATACTTGAATTTTTTTAGTTGTCCTAATTTCTTAAAATTGGAAATAGTCTGCCAACATTTAAAAATTGGAATATTTTATGTAACATGGATTCCTACCTTCTCCTGAAATAGCAGAAAACCTGGCAATAAGGAGACTCCATTCCCACAGGACATCAGTGGCCTGGAGCTGAGCAATGGTCTGTTTTTTACACAGGACCTTTGCTCTCTCATGAGCGCCCTTCTCCACCAGCTCTGTTGCACCCATGTGCTCAGCCACCTGCTGCAGGCAGATGAGGTGGGCGCCCTGCTGGGGATGAAACATCCAAATGGTCGGCCGTGCTGTCCACTTCCCAGCCAGGGGTGGTACCATCCAGATGCACCAACAATCAGATACTTCATCCTCATAACAACTCTGTAAGCTAGACACCATCTTCGTCATCACTGTCGTCGCTATGTCTTATGATACGCAGCGATAGTAAAACTGAAGTTCATACAAGTCCTTTGTAGGAAACCATCCCCATCTTCTAGTCCCCTCTTATAGTAAAAAGTTCCCTGGGCCAGGGGTCTGCAAACTAAGAGAACAGGTCAAATCTGTCTCCACCCACCTTGGGAATGGATATGGGTATTCATTTTATCTACTGCTGGGCGACAGCTGCCTTTGAGCTCCAATGGCAGAGTTGAGTGGTTGTGCTATACATACAGCCTGCAAAGCCTAAAATATTTACTATCTATCTCTTCACAAGAAAAAGCTTGCCAATCCCTAGCCTATTCCTTTGTATATTTGCATTCTTGAAAGGGCCCTTAAAATACCATTTATCATCTCTTCCCAACCAGGTAGAATAAAATACAAAACATACCCCACTGATCCTTATCCAACTGTCATCAACAACTTGACCTTCCCATATTGTGTGATACAGTTGTAATTCTAGTAATTTTATAAAGAATTGGCTATTTCTTATAGAATTTAAAAGAAATTAGAATTAAATTTAAAAACTTAGAATAGATGCAGAATTTACCCAACACAGCTTTATCTAAATTGAGACACAGAAAAACAGTAACAGAAAGATGTGTGTGTATATATATATATATATATGTGCATATATATGTGTACATATATATATACAGTGTGTATACATTACATGAATACATAATTTAGACTGAATATAGTTAAAGGAGCAGAAAAAGATTGGCAGAGAAAGAATAGGATCAAGCATACCCTCAAGAATGGGGTGCCTTTTATAGTGGTTGTGTGTGGTGTAAGTTAAATATCTCTTGGTATAAATGTGGAATAGCAAGGACAAGATAGATGGGTTGCAGAGCCTGATCAGAGCTTCAGAATCCTACTTAACACAGCACTCCAGACAGCCACATCAACTGAGCAGAGTTGGCTCACTAAACGAATCCTTTGACATCTTTTAAGAAAAGATACTAGTTAGCAGTGGAAGGCAAGAGATTTTGGTTCTCATTACAATCTTATTTTTAGAAATTAAGTCACACTATCTGGATCTCAAGCTTTTTCTATATAAAGTAGGGCTAATTATATTTTTTATCGCTTGCCAGGGTGTTGGTAAAATGAGAACAAAAAAGTTAATGAGCTCCTGATAAGTTAAACAGGCTGAACAATTGTAATGTATTATTTTTGTGGTGTGGGCACTTAATGAACATAAAAATATGAGGAATAGAATAACAGAAGCTACCAAATGAAGGCTATCCTGAAATAAAGAGTTTAGCTGGATTTTTCCTATGATGAATTTCATTTGGAGAAATGAAGCATAAAAATGTTCTGCTTAAAAGAAATAGAAGTGATTACTTGAGTTCAAGCAAATGATATAGGTAAGGCGTTGGAGAAAGATGATGTTATTGATAAGGTTGAGCTTAATTTCCTTTAAAGTTCATTCAATAAACATTTATAGGATATCTACCACTGGGAAGTTACAGACCATTCACTGCTTTTGAAAACACAATGATGTATGAAGAGGAGTTGATTTTCCCCTCAAATTCTCTTTGAAATAAACTTAGGCGGTGTGAGCTCAAAATTGTGTTCAGCTACTGGCTACAGATAGCAAAATAGTAGATTAAACAGGCAGGGCTTATTCTCTCATGGAACTAAAAGTCTGAGTCAGTAATTGTGTCAGCATGTAAGGGCCAAAGTCCCTCCAATTTTCTTGGCCTTCCTCTCATGGTTCCAAAGCTGCTGGAGCTCCAGTTAACACATTCAAATCTCAGGCAGGAAGTGGGGGGAGAGGAATTTTAAAAATGAAACTCTACCCAATAACTTCTACTTATTTTTTTAGTGGATCTCTATTTGCAAGAAAAGCTGGGAAATATGACTTTTTGGTTTTGTTTTTAACGAGACTCATTGCTATACAAGAGAATTCTTCATCCGGCAGGAAGGACAGAACAGATATTCAGTACCAATTACCAATCTTTGCTACTTGAATAAATTAAATAAAATACAATATTAGTTGTTATAGGAAAGTTACCTTTCTTTCAAAGAGCTTTACTGTAATAGGAAAAATGAGATATATACATAACTAAAAATAAATCAGACTGGAAAGAACTTTACCATCTAGATACAAACCATCCAAAAGACACAAAACTGTGTTCTATATACATCAAAATGTCACTGCACTTTCTAATAGGTGACAGGACAATGGTTAATTACTATGTCTTTCATTTTGATGTTTTCATTTCCAAACGTCCTACCAAAAGGCAGAGAAAGAAGGCCTGCTGGGTGGCATGAGTTGGTTTCCACCTCCAGTATTTCAGTTTATCTTTGTAACAGTGACTGTTAGAAGAAGGCGAGGGCAGAATTAAACTTAATAAACGTTTTAATCATGAACTCAGATAAACCCAGCATGGGGGGGAAAAGGCGAAAGAACCTAAGCTGGGCACTGAGTTCACCAAATACCTGGAATCATCGGGTGTTATGTGGGCTGTGAAAACCAATGGCAATCTGGGCTGTCATTTGTGTTTCTGGGTCCAACTCATTTTCCATTTTCTACAGAAAGCCATTAGTGGAAGAATGCTAGGACGTGAATAACAGCACAGTAAGGCAGGGAGATGGTCCTCCAGCCCGGGATCCAGGCAGCAGCACCTTTCCGGTGTCCCCTGACGGGAGAACTCAGTGTCCCCTTTATGGAGCAACTCTTAATACCGCTTTCTAACCTGTCAAAATGATCGTACTAATTTCCATTAACTCACGTAATAATAAGTTAAGGTTCTTCTGGGCCTATGAATGGTTTAAAAATACGTAAGGAACAGCAAGAACAGGTTTAGGGCCAAAGGCCAGCTGAGACTTCACGTCCTAGGTCCCTTAGGTTTCTCATCTTACTTGGACAATTGTACAGGTGGCCAAGGAGAACCCCTATTGTGTGGAAATGTGACCCAACTAGCCTTCTTCTAAGGAAGTGTCTGGATAAATGAGTCATTTCTGTTTCTTTTTCACGGTGAGGTTGTCTTTACCCTTTGATTTGCGGTTTCTTTTTCATGGTGAGGTTGTCTTTACCCTTTGATTTGCGGGTTCTCTTCTGGCATACGGTATCCTAACTCTAAGCAGCTATAAAACATTGCCCTCCTGACAACTATATACACAATGTGCCGGGCCATTTCCTTATCACAAATATTTGTGTCTGGGACTTCACATCTATGGCAAGGAAAAAAAAAACTGACTTCACAAAAGCGATTCGACTCACCCCTCACCCAATCTGAAAGGAATTTTCCGGAAATCTCCTTGCTTTGAGGACACACTGAAACGCCAAGAAGGGAAGAGCAGCGCAGTTTATTTTAAGAAATCCACAAAATATCCAGAGAGAAAACAATGAGTCTGGCTCGCTTATTTTATTGTTTAAAGCACATGTTGAACTAGCTCTCGGTTTTCAGTGGTCTTTCAGCTGATTTCCACTCTTCACGGACCTGGGCTCTTTCCACAATCCCTGTGAAATAGTTCAGCACTTTAGATCATTTCCTTGCCCAAAATATGTGCCTTGGACTTCAGATATGCGGGTTGGTAAGCTCATTGTCTTTTCCAACAGGGCTTTCTCCTTGGTGGGTGACAGATGACACACTGGGACTCTGACTGCTGCATGTACTGGAGGGGGCTGAGTCAGGCAGAGCCTTCAGCCCCTGCCAACCCAGCACCAGAATGTCCTTCCCCAGAATGTCGTGTCACAATTTAACATGCCCTGCTTGCTTAAGAAGACCCACCATGGTGTACATGGTGCATTTTCATTCCAACTCTGGATCAACCAATGGAGAAAAGCTGGTATGGATTAATCCATATCTAACAAACATTTATTAGTTACCTATGGAATAGAGTTTTAATAGCCAAACTAGCTAATGGTTTGTGCTATTTGGGCATTAACTTCATCATCTCCTAACCTAGTGTTAATATTAGCAACTATCTCTGGATTATTATGAGGGTTAAATGAGTTGGTTCAAAGAAAGATGATATGGGAGGCATCACAAATCTTTGTTTCATATATATATATATAAAATCAGGAGGGCAATGTTTTATAGCTGCCTAGACCTAGGACATATATATATATATATCTTTAAATGTCTGGGGGTGAGACATTATATAGCTCTGGAGATAAAAATATATCAAGAAATAAGAAAAGACTAAGAAACTGTCACAGAGCAGAGGAGAACAGATGATAAAATGTAACGTGGTATCTCACACCGGATCCTAGAAGAGGAAAAGATTATGAGCAGAAGATGAGTGAAATCCAAATCAAGTCCAGTGTTTAGTTAATACTCACGTACCAGTGTTGGCTACTTAGTCCAGACAGAGTGATGTAAAATGTTAACTTTCATAAGGGAATCTGGGTGAAGGGCATAATGGAAACCCACTCTCCTAAATTTGCAATTTCACAATTTTTTTTAAATATAAAATTCTTCCAAAATTAAAGGGTTATTTCTTTAAAAAAAAAAAAAAAAAAAAAAAGATAAAAATTCCCAATATCAAAAAAAAAATAATAACCTAACAGGATACAAATAAGAAAACAGCCAAAGACGGCCATGTATGTGTTATAACAGTTATGCAAGCAGGAAGGATAGGCCATTAGCTCAGCGTGGAGATGGCTGCTAACTGCAAAGGGATGTCCAAGTTGTATGCACTAAGCAGAAAAGGAATTGAACACATTGAAAACATTTGCAAAGGCTTGGCTAGTCAGTATGAGAGAATTTGCAACATTCAAATAACTGCAAAAAAGGAGAGGACGATCCCTGAGGAGGAATGTAAAGGTGAGATCATCACAGGCATGTGTCCTAAGGACAGCTTTGTTGGTGTATAAATGACTTACAATAGGCCGTGTATATTTATATGCAAGTGTGCAATGCACTCAGTTGTGATATATGTATACTCCCAATAAACCATCACCACATATTAGACAGTGAACATGTGTCTCAGACCTCCACCTGCTCCCCACTCCTCAGACCATCCCAGGTAACCACTGATTTGTTTTCTATCACTGCAGATTAGATGTCATTTTCTAGAATTTTATATGAATGGAATCATGCAGTGTTATAAGATTAATTATGTCCAAAATTCCTATGTTGAATTTCTAATCCCCAGTGCCTCAGAATGGGAGTATATTTGAAGCTAGGGTCTTTAAAGAAGTAATGAAGTTAATGTGAGGTCATTAGGGTGGGCCCCAATCCAATCTGACTGGTATTCTTACAAGAGGAGGAGTTTGGGGATAGATGGGTAGGGAAGGAAGACCACATGAAGACACAGGGCCAACTGCAAGCCAAGGAGAGAAGGCCTCAGAAGAAACCAACGCTACCAACACCTTGACTTCAACATCCAGCCTCCAGCCCTGTGAGAAATAAACTTCTGTTGTTTAAGCCAGGCAGTCGTGGTACTTGGTTATGGTAGTCCTAGCAAACTAATACATGTAGTAATACTCTTTTTTTGTCTTCTTTCACTCAGTATAACTGTAGTGTGTGTGCACATATCACTTATTCTTTTTTTTTTGCTCTACTCAATCATGTAAATATATTATAATTTATTTATTCATTCACTATCAAGATTCACCCTAAGATTTTGTCTGAGTCTAAACAAGGGCATGTGAAGAAGGGGCTAAAAGAGATTCATTTCTTGGCCTTTGTAAAATGAAGAGTTACCCAAGCTTTCTTAGCATCAGCTGAATCCACTACCCTCTTCTCACCATCTGCTGACTTCATGAATCCCTGCCCACCTACTGTGCTGGCCTCAGAATCCAGGATCCTCATACAATCCCCCATCCCTCTCATTCAAAGTTTATATA
>CAUYRH010017203.1:0-31508 GCA_963574655.1 Perodicticus potto
GAGAAGATGCAAGGAATAATTTCTATTCTTTTAAATTTGCTGAGGTTAGATTTGTGACCTAAGATGTGATCAATTTTGGAGTATGTTCCATGGGCTGATGAGAAGAATGTGTACTCAATTTTATTAGGATGAAATGTTCTGTAGATGTCTGTTAAATCCAGAAGTTGAATGGTTAAGTTTAAATCTAAAATTTCTTTATTTAGCTTCTTCTTAGAGGATCTATCCAACACTGCTAAAGGAGTATTAAAATCTCTAACTACTATGGAGCTGGAGGAAATCAAGCTACTCATGTCTATTAGAGTTTTTCTTATAAATTGAGGCACATTCTGGTTGGGTGCATAAATATTAATAATTGAAATCTCAACATATTGAGAGTTACCGTTAACAAATATGAAATGTCCATCTTTATCCTTCCTTACTTTGGTTGGTTTAAAGCCTATTGTATCTGCAAATAAGATTGCAACACCTGGTTTTTCTGTTTTCCATTTGCCTGGAATATAGATGACCATCCCTTCACCTTGAATCTAAATTTATCTTTTAAGCTAAGGTGTGATTCTTGTATACAGTAGATATCTGGCTTGAGTTTTTGTAACCAGTCAGCCAACCTATGCCTCTTCAGAGGACAATTTAAACTAGTCACATTAATTGAAAATATTGATAAATCTTGAGAAAATCTAGTGGACATTTTTAATCCTTTTGTCGCTGTGGAAGTTGGACTTTGATAAAAAGTTTCTTGATGAGTTTACTTTTGAGTTGGAGGATTACTCTGGTCATTATGGAGAATAGGTCTGAGAATATCCTGGAAGCTGGTTTAGTTATAGCAAATTTCTTCAACATGTGGATTTCGTTAAAGTATTTAATTTCTCCATCATAAATGAAATGCAGTTTGGCTGGATACAGGATCCTGGGTTGAAAGATATTTTGTTTAAGGAGATTAAAAGTCGATGACCATTCTTTTTCAGCCTGAAAGGTTTGATCAGAGAGATCTGCAGTTATTCTAATATTCTTCCCCTTGTAGGTTATTGATTTCTTGCATCTGGTTGCTTTCAAACTTTTCTCCTTCCTATTTACTTTAGTGAACTTAATTATGATGTGCCTGGGGGATATCTTATTCAGGTTGAGTCGTCCTGGGGTCCTGAAAATGTCTGCTATCTGAATTTCAGAATCTCTTGGCATGTCTGGAAAGTTCTCTTTCATATTCTCATAAAGAAGAGACTCTGTGTCTTGTGAAGCCGCTTCATCGCTTTTAGGGATCCCTATGAGGCGAATATTGGTTTTCTTTGAATTATCCCAGAGCTATTTGAGAGAGTGATCTGTTTTTGCCTTCCATTTCTCTTGCTCTTTGGAGGTTTGAGAGCATTCGAAAGCTTTGTCTTCCATGTCAGAAATCCTTTCTTCTGCTTGTTCCATTCTGTTACTGAGGAAGTCTACTGCATTTCTCAGATCTTTATGGGCTGCAACTTCTTGTCTCAATGTGTCAAAATCTTTGATCATTTTGTCTTTGAATTCGTTGAATTCTTGAGAAATCTTTTAAGTCATCTTTTGGATTACTGCTTGAAATTCTAATTCCATCTTTTCCTCCATTCTGCTGATCTTATTTGCAATCCAGATGCTGAATCTAATTTCAGACATCTCAGCCATTTGCCTATGCAGGGGATCTTGTGCTGTGTCCGCCTTGTCGTTCCTTGGAGGAGTTGGTCTACCCTGATTATTCATATTGCCAGAGTTTTTCCGTTGATTCTGCCTCATGATAGTTTTTCACTGTTGCATCTGGCTGTCCTCAGAGTTGGGAAGGTGTCTCTCAAAGATTAGACACTAACAGGACCACTCTATTGTTGCTAGAACTTTGTAGTGAGTGACCCTGTGTAGCTATTCTGGAACTGCCCCAGCCAGGGAGTTCTGGCTGCCGGAGCAGCCTGGGAGTGTGGCACCCCTGGATCCCGCAGCCGGGTGGGGGATGGTGCACACAGTTCTGGGAGTGCCAGGCGTGGGGACACGTGATCTCTGGGGGAGTTCCTGGCTGAGGGTGGGCCTACAGAGGCCTGGCAGTCACCAGTGGAGTCACTGGTACAGGGTCGGCTTGTGGAGGCCCTGCAGGCTCTGGGCATGGGGGCGCACAATTGCTGGGGGAGTTCCAGGCCAGGGGCAGGCTCGTAGGGGCCTGGTGGGTGCCAGCGGGGTTCCTGGCAGAAGGCGGGAGTGCAGGGGGGCCTGAAAGCACGGGGCACAGCTTTGTGTGGTTCCCAGGGGAGTTCCTTGTCAGGGGCGGGCCTGCGGAGGCCCTGTGGGCGCCAGACACAGGCCTGCGCAGTAACCAGGGGAATCCCTGGCCAGGGGTGGACTTGCTGGGGCCCAGCAGTCACTGGCAGAGTCCCTGATAGTAGGCAGGACTGTGGAGGCCGTTCAAGTGCTGGGTGCAGGGCTGCGCGGTTGTATGTGAAGTTTTTGGATGGGGGTGGGCCTGCAGAGGCCTGGCAGTCACTGGTGGAGTCCCTGGCAGAAGGCTGGCCCGTGGAGGCCTGGTGGGTGCCAGGCAGAAGCCCGCACAATCACCAGGAGTGTCCCTGGCCAAGGGCCTGGTGGTTGTGGGGGGAGTCCCTGACAGAAAGCAGACCTACAGAAGTCCAGCAAGTGTGGGGTGCAGGGCCCGGCGGTCCTGGCTGGGGGCAGGCCTGCAGAGGCCTGGAGGTCACCAGTGGAGTCCCTGTGGGTGCCAGGAGGAGGCCCATGTGGTTGCTGGGAGATTCCCAACGGGGGCCTGGCTGTCGTGGGTGGAGTCCCTTGCAGAAGGCGGACCTGTGGAAGCCCTGCAGGCTCAGGGTGCAGGGCTGCTAGGGGATTTACTGGCCGGGGTGGGCCTGCCTGGGCCCTGCAGGTGCCAGGTGGAGGTCCGCATGGTCACCAGGGGAGTTACTAGCTGGGGGATGGACCTGTGGAGGCCTGGCAGTCACCGGCAGAGTCTCTAGCAGACGGCAGACCTGAAGAATCCTGGCAAGCAGGGCCAGGCAGTTGCCTGCAGATTCCCTGGCCAGAGGAAGGGAGGCTCACCGCAGCACCCTCCGAGTATTTTCCCAGTGGGGTGCTTGTTCTGGCAGGTGGGGGTGGAGGCACTGCTTAGGGACCTCCTCTGTCAGTCTCAGCGGGGGTTAGGCTTCTGGTTTGTCAAGTAAGGGGGGAAGGGTGTACTGTAAGTTCAGAATGGTGGGGAAAACTTTAGTTCAGTTTTTCTGCCTAGCAATAGAATTTTCAGTGTCATACCGGGGTGCACTGGGGAAGCACACCCCACTTCCCACAGCACTCTTCCATGGTGTGAGACAAGAGTTCCACAGTTCACCACTTGCCTGTAGAAAACCCACAGGAGCAAATGATGAGAAAAAAAAGAAAGGAAACAGAAAAGCAAGAAACTCAGAGCTTTCTTGGGGGATGGAACGGACACTTTTCCTTTCAGATGAATTTTGTACCTGAAGCTTGCTTTCTTAGAGTCGCAGCTTGCCTTAGCAGAGGTGACCCTCAGGTATTACTTCTCTCTCAGCAGAGGTGACCCTCAGGTATTATTTCTCTCTCTCAGTTGGGCTCCCAGTATTCAGCTTAATTGCACAGTTTGAGGAGGTTATTTTCCTTTTTGGACAGGAGCCTTTTTTGGAAGCTGCTTCCAGTCAGCCATCTTGCTCCGCATCCCCATACAGATTATATTTCCAGAACTGTATTTTTTAACTTGAGATTGTACTTCATTTTTTTTTTTTTTTTTTGAGACAGTCTCAGTATGTTGCCCTCGGTAGAGTGCTATGGCATTACAGCTCACTGCAACCGCAAACTCTTGGGCTTAAACAATCCTCTTGCCTCAGCCTCCCAAGTAGCTGAGACTACAGGCACCTGTCACAATGCTGCCTATGTTTTTGTTGTAGTTGTCATTGTTGTTTAGCAGGCCCGGGCTGGGTTTAAACCCACCAACCCTGGTATATGTGGGTGGTGCCATAGCCGCTGAACTACAGGTGCCAAGACGAGATTCTACTTCATTATTGACAAGTAGGTGGTCCGTGCTTCTTTACATTTGTGTCCCTTGATGTTAAGGGCAGTAATGATCAGGTGGTTACAGGATACTCACAGGGTCATTGTTGCTTCCTTTTCTGATGAATGCAGTGGCAACTGTTTTGGTCCTCATTTTATCAAAGCACAGGAGCATAATTCAAATAATTTAATAAACCAGGGCGGTGCCTGTGGCTCAAAGGAGTAGGGCGCCGGCCCCATATGCCGGAGGTGGTGGGTTCAAACCTAGCCCTGGCCAAAAACCACAAATAAATAAATAAATAAATAAATAAATAAAAATATAATGATAATAATAATAATTTAATAAACCATAAAAACAACAAACTAGAAAATATTCCCATGAGAAAATATGACAAAGGATTAATATATTTAAACCCTAAAAAGTTCATGGATATGAATAGAAAGATATCTATTTCCTCAATAGATCCTTGATAAAAAAATGTTAGTTATGATATTAGTAACAATTATAAGTCACTCAATGACAACTTCCCCATACCAGGAATTATGTCTACATTATCTTGTTTAATTCTTATGACAACTCTATGGAATTTTTATTAGCATCCTAATTTTACAAATGAGAAAACTGAAACACAAAAAGAAGGTTAAATAAATCACTTCGGGTCTCACATCCTTACATACATGTACACAGTATAAAGCTTCATTTATGCAGCTGCCACTATCAAAAAATATACACAATGTGGGGAGAATATTAAGTCCAGATGCTAATTAACATTTCAAAAATGTATAATTAAGCCACTATCTTATGATGTTATAGTTAAAACAATTATTATGATCTAAAACTACAAGAAACTCACACCCAGTCTCCTCACGGGCACTCATACCACTTTGATTACATTTGGAGTCTTAGATATGCTCCTATTTCCAACCAATTCCTATACTTCTTGGAATCTACTCTATGGAAGTAACTTTTAAAATGTAAATAGTGGGAATCATAAAAATAATTCTCACAGAAGTCCACAAAAAGAAAAAAATGGAAAAAAAATAAGTGGCCAACAAGGGAACAGTTAAATAAATGATGGTTTATTAACCCAAAGGACTATTATACCATTCTTAAATAGTAATCATGAGAAACTTTAATGACACAGGATAATTTTATTCAAAACATGAAGGCATTCAATTCTATATTCAACAATCTCTAATTGAGCAATGTATGGAAAACGCCAAATGTTAAATGTTAACAGCTGTCCCTAGTGAATTTATGACTAATTTGTGCTACTTTTTCCTGTGCCTTCTAATAAATATATCCACCATGAAGAAGAACTACCTTAACTTTTGAGAATTGAAAATTTCTAAAAATAATGACAAAAAATTGTCCAAAAACTATTGTTTCAGTTAGATAGGAATTTAACTTAGAGGAACTGCTATGCATTAAGTCTAAATTCTGTAAAATTTGGCTTTAGGTCACTGATCCATTATCCCATAGATAATCTTGCTCCTATCCACCTAAAATTATATAATTTACCTAAAACTATATTATATATTATTCCCTCTCTCAATACACTTAAAATATTTCATTCTGTCCTAATAGCAATACAAGAAGAAGACATCTTATATTTAAGACTCAAACAATATAATTCAAAGTTTAAAATATGTAAAATTATTAAAGCATGTATATGGTTTTTTTTAAATCATTAGCAATATTTACTAGCATTCTTTTTGTGTATAATATAGAAAAATAAATTTCTTCCTTTGAGGTGTCATTATAATAAATTCTCCCATTTTATATTAAACCTGGAAATCTTAGATTCTAACATGTCTTGTGAAATTGCCCTATGCCTCAGCTCCTCAAATTCTCCTTAGACTGGTTTTAATATCTTACCATGTTCCTCATTAATCAATGAGTTAAACAAAATACCTGACATGTGTTCATGCTATGTTTGCCACACTTATAATTTTTTGGAAACTATTCTTTAATACCACAAAAGTCCAAATTGAGAAAGACATCCTACAAAATAATTGACCTGTACTTTTTAAAATGTCAAGATCACAAAAGACAAAGAAAGGCTGAGGAACCATTAAAGTCTGAAAGGGGCCGGAGGGAAGTGACAGCTGAATGCAAACAGCAATTCTGAACTGGGGCCTGGATCAGAATAATTCTATTTTTCCTTTCACTATAACAAAAATTAGTGGAGAAATTAGTAACACTAAAATCTACAGATTAGATGATAGTAATGTTAATTTCCATTGTTAATTTCCTGGTACTATAATTACGTAATAGAATTGTTTTCAGAAAATGCACTCTAAAATATTTAAGGATAAAAAGCACCACCAAGTCTATAAGTTACCTCAAATAATTCAGAAATTAATAATATGCCAATATTATCGATAAATGATGGAATAATAAAAACTAACTGTTCTGTAAGTTGGAAATATTTCAAAGTAAAAGGTTAAAAATAATACCACATAACTAAGAATCAGTTAAAGAATACGTGAAATTGTGCAATCTAAGTCCTCAGTCATATCACTAATAAACCTTTGATTTATTTAAAACTTTATGGTTGATAACACTATTTTCCCTCTAGTACCTGGCTGGTTTTTTATAAGCTTTCATAGTATACACTTTTTTTTATATACCAAATGAAGCTTGAAAATATTCAGCAACTGTCATCTGATTGCTAATCCAGTGACTTTGCCACTGTGCGATGCTGCTTTTTACTAGACAACAGATAAGAAATTTTTCAACTTTTTCTTTGGGACCCACTGAGAGAGGCATGAGGGAGCAGGAAAATGGAGTGACAGTGAGGCTGGGGGATGAGAGGATGAGGTGGGAGCTAATGCGTATGATATAGGCAGTTTGCTGACCATTCTGCTCCCATTTCTATCCACTTACATCAGCTACTTTCTCTCTGAAGCCTGTCTTGATACCACAGTACAGCTCAAGCAGAAAGAACTATTTGGGCAGATGCAACTATTGCTCCTATTAAAGTCATACATTAATATATATTTCTGTGGACTCAGGAAAACCACAAGAAAGCAAGATAGAAAGAGAAGGAAGGGGAAAGAAGAAAGAGGAGAGAAGAGAAAGAAGAGGGGAGGTAATGAAAATTCAGAGTACATTGGTGTGAACTTGGTTGTGTTCACCTGGGAACTCAGATCTGCTGCTTCAACTCCCCTGGTCTCCAGCCACCCACCAGGACAGCACAGGATGACAGCTCTGTCGCTGTTAATAAAGACTCAAACAGCTTAGCAGTGTGTTTTGACACCAAAAATTCACTGTGTAGTTAGGGACCAGTTTGTTAGGAACGTTGCAAACTATAAAAATCTAAAAGGTTTTAAAATATTAATAGTACTTGAATGGGTTTCTCCCAGATGGCCACACAGCTGACTATAGTTCTCTCCTAGAACCCTCTGCTGTTTATCCTCTAAATGTCCCCGCGACAAAACAGTTTTAATCTTTCGTGGCTGCTGTAAAACTTGATCTACTGTGGAACAACATAATTAAGTGTCAGTGTCTGGATGTATGGAGTGAGGAATGGATAGAATAATCCAGGATGCGTGTCATTCATGATTCAGTGTATGGCTCAGTGACAATGGGACTCCTGATCATTAACAGGACGTCTGGCACTGGAGGCTTCTTAGCTTGAAGCCCAGGAAGGTGGACATGCCAGGTGGCAGAGGTGGTGCCGCCCTCTCTCCTGTATATTCTAGTCAATTGTCTGTTAATGGCCAATGTCACAGTCATGGGGCAATTTCAGTGTGAGGCCAGAGAGAAAGGAACAGCAGTTCGCTTTGAAACGTTTGATACACTTTGTGCTTTGTTCATATTCTAAAATCTATGAAAGTGTTGTGAACTAACATGTGGCTCACGGAAGAGCTACTGTCTTGATGTTGTGGTTTTCTGGTAGTGCTGGAAGGTGCCCCGAGTTCTGTGTAGGACCAATGGTGGCCATGAAGAGGAAGAGGGCAGACAAGGGGAAGTGAAGACAGAAGTGAGGAAGGTGGGAAGAGATGGATGGGGAGCGAAAGGACGAGAAGCAAAAGAAGGAATAAAAAAGAGAAGGAATAGTTTAAGAAGCAGGAGAAGGAGAAATAGAACATGAAGGGAAAGAGGGTTGTTATATGACTTAAATGTTTCATTAATCAGGCAAAATTTCATCTCTAAAACACAGACACTCCTACTTTCTCCATCATCCCTGGCCCAGAGCTTCCTCATCTACCCCGTGTAATGCTGGAAAGAGCGTGACATTTACCTCATTTATTCTCTTTTTGTCTATTTCTAATAACTGATGAAAAGTATTGCTGATTGGCAGATCATTTTTTCTTTAGACAAGTGGGGTGGTTTGTGCTCTGCCAACCTGCGGCTCACTCGTCTCTGTATACAGCTTCTCTGATCCTTCATGTGTGGGTCATCTGTGGGGGACAGGCTTCTTTCATGTTTATCAGTGTGGGGGAGATTCGGGGTCCAGTGTGCAGTGCTGGCTGCCTCATGCCATCCACCTTTGGGTCACCTCTTCACCTGACCTTAACCAAACATGAGGTCAATAATTCCGTGCCTTCTAATGGCTTCCCACTTCAGATACCTGCAGGACCATCAGCCCTTCTGTCTCAGGGATTTCCCTGAAGACTTGGGCACAGCCTACATGTGTAAGCTTGTCCCTGAAGTGCACAGATGTGACTGTCCCTGGAGGCAACTGTCGCCCATTACAGGTGGCTGGGGGGGTCAGTGAACAAACACTTCTGCCTCAGGTTCTTTGTAGGGACAATTTTGAAGTTCTTTTTACATAGTTACTCAGAGGAACCCAGTGGAAATGAGTCATAGGTTTGGCTGCCTCACTCTTCCCACTTCTTCACTTTTGTTTTCTGAGACTGCTTCCCAAATAAACTATCAGTGCCCTGTATTAACTGTGTGTGTATATATACATAAACACCCACCACCCACCGCCCTGGTCTTCTTCATGCATTGGCAGCTGGAGCCTTGCTAGGGGAGAAAATAGCAAATGAACCCCAGGCCGTATGCCCTCCATCTGCCAGCCAACCCATACAGAGCTCACATTCTGAGCCACTTATTTTGACTCTTATAAAGCCCTTCCCTGATTATCCAGGGGAACAGCACCAGACAACCAGAGATAGTCCTTAAACTCCAGAGCCTACAGATATTATCCAAACCAGGAATCCTAATCCTGCTTCTCCTGCCTTCCATTACTTTTCATGCAGAAACCAGAATAAGGGCTCTTAGTCAAGCCTTTCTGCCCATTCCTTCTCCCTGCTGACTGGCCTTGGGGTGTCCTGGTGTGGCCTGCAGGGCTGGGCTGCCCTTCCTCTTGGGAACTGTGAGTAACAAACTGTCTTTGTCTTTTTAAGGGCAGTCATCTCCTAATTGATCTGTTGGCCCCACAATGCCCAAATTGTAATAAAATCTACATTTTAAAACCCTCTCAAATTCTTATTTCACGTTCTGATTTCAGAGGATGCCAAATAAAGGCCGATTATTATTTGTAAATATTTTCTAAATGAATGCATGATAAAATAACACTTGCGAGGCAATTCTAAAGAGGAAAGAGTAAGAGCATCCAATTAAATGGTCTATGGAGGAGTCTGTGAATATGAGGTGACCACTGAGGTCATTTGCTGGACCATTCAACTACATGTTTGCCAGCCATGCAACATTTTGGCTTCTAACCATCCTTTCTTTCCTTCAGACGTCTGAGAGAATCATGAATAATAAGTAGTTTGCAACAGAGAATGCTAGAAGGAGAAAATGAGGCATAAATTAGGTCAAGAAAATCTACTTAAAATAAGAAACACACATTGTCCTTGTTAAGGAATAGATTTCCCATTTTTATTTTTGAACCAGGAGCATATTAAGTTATGTTTTAAATATATATAAATAGAAGATAAAGAATGAAAGTCAACACAAGCTAAAGAGAAAGAAGGAAGTAGCACATATTTGAGCCTTTCTGCGAGGAGAGAGACCATTTTTCATCTTAGGCCCCGGGGTATCTGTTAGTGCAGTGGGAGAGGTAATTCATTGAATGAACCTAAGGTTAATGCACCTTCAAAAGACTGCAATTTATCTCCACTTCTTCAATAGGATAAGGCCAGGAGGTTCCACAGTCGAAAAAAAAACTTATCCTGTTGAGATACCCCTGTAATGATCTCAGGTCTCCTGAATTCCATCTTTCTCATTTATTACACCCACATGACTAATGTACTAGATGTACTAATGTACTAATGTAAAATACAGTGGGAAGATCTGTATTTTCTCCTCAAGGTGTGAGTCAAGTTCTTTCCTGAACATCAGGAAATTTTTATATTTCTCTTTATATATTTTTCCTCATGTATGGAGTCCTCACATTCTAGCCTTACCAAAATGGAGCTGGGGAGGCATCCAAAAGCAGGGATATGGTAGTTTAAATGAGTTACTTAGAAACGTAATAGCTCACTTTAGAATAAAGTCAATAATAGCAGTTACAATGTTATTATAAAACCTGCTGATTTAACCAAGGGAAAGCAAGGGAAACAAACTAAGCTATAAGGGAAATTTTTCATACTAGATTGTCCAGATTCCAGTTTCTTCTTAGAAAAATTAATTTATTCCTTCAGCCTCTCCCACTCTCTGTGTGTATACATACATAGATATTATATACCTATACACACACACACACACACATACACACGCATAGATACAGGCATATTTTTAGAATTTCAACAATATGCCAAAAATTGGGTTGCCCATGAAAAAAATAATTAATAATAAATCATGATTCCTATCCCCAAGGAATAACTGTCTGAGAGGGGAAACAGATGTGTATAGAAAGAAGTATAACAGGACAGGTTAGTTCTGTAAGAGTATGTGTTATACAAAATTCTATGAAGAACTCGACAGAAGGAAGTGGGGAACAAGGAATTCGGCCTGGCCGGATATCAATCTGGAAACGGAGGCAAGGAGTAAATGAAGTGGAGTGTATGAGCCATTTCTTCTCACCTCTGAGTGTACATTAGAATCTCTTCAGGAGCTTAAAGAAAGGACAATGTTGGGCTCCTAATCTGGTCTAGGGTGGGTCTCAGACATTTGATTTATTACGTGCTTTATCTGTTTTACCAGCACCTAGAATAATGCCTGGCACACAGGACACTCAATAAATATCTACCGACTGAATACATTTGTCCCTAAATACTAGAGGAAAGAGATGAAGGTCAGGAAGTTAGTTTTAGTCATGCACACTTCTTGGAGGTCAAGGTTATTTGTGTTTGTGGCTGAAAGGTGAAGTGAAGGTGAAGTGAAGCCCTCCATCCCTTGCTAAGTCTTCAGGTATTTTCCATACGGAGGACACAGGGGTATAATGAAGACAACATCTCTTCTCGCTGAGGACAGCCTCTGCTGTTAAGAAAGGAATGACTGCAAAATCTAGCACTATTGCCACAGACTAGGAGATTGGCTATTTCTTCCCAAAGCCCATTGATAAGGGTAAAATATTTCAAAAGAATACACATACATTCACATACACTCACACACACAAAATTCGCATACACTCACACACACAAAATTTCACTTTATCAGTCAGTATGGGGTAGGTTATGATGTGATGATAAATAACCTTAACTTTCAGTGGCTTAATTCCACAAAAGTGGGAATTTCTCCATGAACATGTTGAATACAGGTCAGCAAAAGGGTGTGTTCATGGTAGTCTCTCATGCATGCTGACGGAGGCTCCAAGTTGGTTAGTTTTTCCATTATTATCTTATCAAGAAGGAGAGGTATGGCGATTCATGTATTATCTTAATATCTCCACTCAGAAGTCAAATATATCACTTCTACTCACATTTTGTTGGCCAGATCAAGTCTTATGACCATGCTGAACTTTAAAGGGAGTAGGAAATTACAATTTTACCTTTTGGCCAAATGGCAGAAATCTAGAAATATATGATAAATAGCATTGATGTCTATGATATTTCCCCACAACAATGGTGAAAGTCGCTTCCCTTCAGCATTTATATAACCTTAGCTGAGTTCTAGTTTACTACTGCCTGGGGCTGGATATTGTTCAACAACAACAACAACAAAAAAAAAACAGAGCAAGAATAAATTCTTACTATTTGGGTTGGGGGAAGGGGGAGAGGGATTACATATTGCCAAGCAGTTTTGCTACTTACAGTTCAAGGTCAAAAAATGCCATATTCCCTTTGAACAGTGTCTTATAAATAAAGTCATTGTCATAGAGGACAGCACATTTAAAGGATCACACACCAACCACACAGAGTTTTCATCACCTGAGTCCCATAGAGTAATAAATATTCTGCAATGTGCTTGAGGCATCATCTTACGACCTGGGCTTACAATGAGAAAAACACATCTTGGACAAATATGAAGAGGATAATATGGGCTTTCACACAAAATGAGCAGGGCTGGCAGCTCTGGAAACTGCCCTCACAATAAACAGAGGGCTCTGTCCAGACACTGAACCCAATCAGAATCAGGAGACCCTGATCGGTTAATATGCAACTCGAGTCTTTGGAGATATAGGATTTTGAACACAGACTTTGACGGATATTTTTATATTGTTATTTCAGCACTAAGTAGACAATTTCCTTTTTATCTGCTGTTTCTTTCTCCTCTGGCTTATTTTCCTCCTTGTAGCAGGGCTGGGAAGAGAGGGAAATTAAAGTTTGGTGCAGAATTCAAGCAAGTGATCAGTTCTGCTTCTTCAAGAATAACTGGCCTGGACAGCCAGGGCCAAATAAGACTGGACAGTTTATATGAGAAAGTAAGGACTTAATGTAAAAATGTATTAACATGTCCAAAGATTGGTCTGTATTAATACTGAATATTCCTGTCTTAGATCGATGTGCTGAATTTTATGAAAATTCCACCATGGAGTTCCTGAAAGCACCCATTTTATTTGTATATAGGAGATAGATGGTGGAAGTCCAGGATCATTAAAGATATTAGAAGAACCAGAAGGAAAAAAGAACACATTTTTTTGTCTCCTTTATGAAACATTAAAAAAAAAAAATTGAATGCTCAATTTCTGAGAATGTAGAACAAATTGCTTACTCACGGATAATTGCAAGACAAATGAACAAATATCAGGCTTAGAGATTATGATGAACCCTTAAAGGAGAAATGTAATTAATGATGATGATAAAAATGCTAAGTATTTGTAATAATAATTACAGCACGTCTGTCTCCAGAGGTCCTAGTTTTTAATGTTCTTTTTCAGAAAACAGCACCAGAATTCAATCAAAGGCACTGGAGGAAAATACGGCTAACTTCCTCCTTAACTGGATCGAATGTCCATGTGAAAGCTCTGGTTATAATCCAGAGATGCTTCATTGTCCATGGAAATGGTTCCTGCTGTGCGTGGATGAGGACAGCGTCTTACCATCCAATAACCTTCAATGGTGGGGAGACACACAAACTTCCCCCCAGATAAACTTTAGCTGGTCCATATTAGATCTATGCATCCACAGCCTCATCTAAGCCATTTTAGAACTGATTTATATGGTGAGTCTATTTCACTTTTTAATGTGAGTTTGAATGTTTTATGAAATTACTGAGTTTGGTGTAAAGCATATTTTAACCTATCTGAAATCTAGTATCACAGAATTTGCAGCTGGAAAAGACTTCATGCCACCACCAGGAGGCATTTCCATTTGTCTCAAGTCACACAGCTAGTACAATGAAAGGCCAGGATTCACAAACCAGTCTAACAGACTCCAAAGCAGCCTCCTACAACTAGCTCTTGTGTCATTTAAGTTTAAAGCAGGGACTCTCGACCTTGCTCCGTGCCACGGGCCCCTTGGCAGTCTGGTGGTGCTATGGATCCATCACAAAGTAATGTTTTCAAATGAATACAATATAGAGGGTTACAGAGAAAATTAATGATATTAACATATGCTTCTCAAAAATAGGTATAGATACTTTTAAAAGTCATTAAATGCTAATATATGGATTGTTATTAGCACATAAAATAAATTTAGTTGAAGTTTTAATAACAAGCCTAATTTTGCGGTAGGGAAGTTATCTCACTGTGGTTTTAAGATACGACTAGTGTAATGGGATGTGCAAGTGTCTGAGATTGCCACGGGTGGCCAACTTTCAGTCACTTCTGTGACTTTGTGGTTTAGGGCCTATATTCACCATGGCAGGACATTTAAATTTGAGTTAGAAGTCAGTGAACAATGAAGATTTCTTTTTTCTTTTTTTATCTAATATATATATTTACCATTATTATAAGTGGCTGTACCCTCACCAACAAATACTTAACCTAGCTCTTGTGTACTTGCCATTATCCTAAGTAGAAAAGATCATACAATGAAGGCTTCCTATTGTATGTAATTAGGAAGATGAGACACACACTAATGATTTAAGTCATTGAATGAAAATCATTATAGCATTCAGATCATTGCAGCGCCAGGCTCTCTAGAATTTGGTACTAACTGAGTGGTAAGTGTATAAAAACAGGTGTATAGAACGTGGACACTGGTCTGCATCTGCTGACTGCCCTAATACATCAGGGGTAATGAAGGAGAGAAAAAAAAAATGGTGCAAATAACTTGCAAATCTAGGTAGAGGGCCACATATCGAAAGCAGACCCCCACACACCCTCAAAAATGAAGCAATGTATTGCCAAGGCACAGACTAAACGGACAAAGTTCCAGGGAACTCTAGAATACAAAGGTGTTTTCGCTACATGCCGGGCATACAGGGAGGTCTCCAGCCAAAGACTTCATTGTCTTTGGTTTATGTTCCCTGTCCACCCATCTGCAAAAACACACAGACATCTCAGTCTTGTGCTTTTATAAATGGTTCCACATTTCCTTCCCAGACTGGCAAAGAAGGAGTCATTTCTTACGAGTGAGTGATATATGATACCGCATTCCTAAACTTTCTCTCCTCCAAATTTCCAACAGAAGCTGAATGGCCACTTTGAAACTTAATGATAAATGGTAGAAACTCATTTCCTTCTGGTATTGGTGTTAGAATAGGACTCATTTAGTTAACAACTGATTGTCAACTCTGAACTAAAGAGAAGAAGGGCATCTGGTTCATAGTTTAGAAACTGAGATTTCTTTTCCCTGGCTGAATACATTTAATAAAGAAAGGGGTAATTTTAACTTAGCTATCAAGATATCTAAATCATTACATTTATAAATTAATTATATAGTAAATTTAATAATAGCAGATATTTGAAACTGACTTCCTTTAAATAGTTCCTAAACTAATAATGACTGTGTGAGCAAAAAATCTAATATAATTGCCTTGAAACTTAATCTGATTCACTTTAGCCCAGATAAATGATACAGCATGTCGCTTAAATGAAATCAACACTTGTTACACAGTTAGGAAACTGTAATTGAGGGCTAAATATTGTGAATTATCTGAAGACAACCTATTTGGACATCACAGAAAGAACCACCACAGAAATTTGGGGGCATCAAAGAAAGGAACTTGGTACATCCCATCCTGTACCAAAGGTTTTAACTATTAAAAGTTAACAAAGACTAATAGTTTCTCCTCAATTTGGGAGTCTGCGTTTATACCTCTTTTATCAGAAACTCGTTCATTCATCAATTCGACAGATGTTTATGGGAGCCCCTGGATGTCAGGTAGTAGGGAGGATACAAAGATACATAGGGCATGATCTCTGTTCTCAAGGATCCTGTGGTAGAGTAACGAGATACACTCACAATCAACGGTGACAAGCCCCACGTGGTCCAATGCACTTCTTCAACTCTGTCCCCCACTGTGTTTAGTGGTCCATTAAAGCCCCATCATATGATCATATCATCATTTGAATGTCTGCCTCCCTACTCAAACATCAGCTTCTGAAGATATGGAGAGTATCTTATCACTGCGTCTCCAGTGTCTATGGTATGACTGGCAGGTATATTTTAAACACACATTAATTGAATGGAGGGGCAAACTTATTTATAATTTGTGTTAACAGTAAACACACATTAATTGAATGGAGGGGCGAACTTATTTCCAATTTGTAACATCAGAGAATATCCGTGGATCAGCTATGATATTTTCCTTCTGGGGAATCGGGAATACTGCATTTCCCAGAACTGTCACATCTGGTTGGGGTCAGGTAGCTGAATGCTGGTCAATGTGGAAGGAAACTATGAAGGCTACTTTCAGGCCCTGCTATGAAATATTCCACTGGATCTTACATATTCTCTCTTTTGTCCACATGCCTGGAAGTAAAGGACTCGAGATGATGTAACTGCATGTTGGGAAGGACCTGAAGTCTCTAAGTTTACTGCTTACGGGCCAGTCACCCAACTAGGGATATGTCCATTGGCTTTTTTGTGAATGAGAAATAAACCATTGTTGTATTAAGTCACTAAGATTCTGTTATAGAAGCTATCCCATTCTGACTAATACAAGTGGGTACATTCAATATTGGTAGATGGAAATGAGAGGCAGTCGGTGAAGGAGGTCATTTCTTTTGGAAAGATTGAGAAGAGTTAGATCCATAATCCATGGAGACCAGCTCCCATTTTCCCCCTGAAGATAACATTGTTCCCTTCTCTTATTTTGAGTTAGAACATTGGAAAGCAGAAACAGCAAGCTCGTGGGCCAAAGCTATTCCTCACTATGCTAGGTCTGACCCAGGTATTGTTTGGTATAACTTTGTCTATACTAAGTTATCAGAAGTGAAATTTGTAGTTCCTAATAATTTTTTTTAAAGGGAAAGGATTTTCTCTTGAAAAATTAGCTATTGCAAATGATTCAGGTTCCATAGCATCTGGTCCCTTGAAATAGGACCTGGGTTCTCTAATTTTCTGCAGTGCTTACCACTCCCTCCTATGTCCCACTAACCTGGTTTCTGTAGATATTTCTGTTTGCCGTCTCTTCCATCAAGCCATTGAGAACCGAGGTCCCAGGCCATGCAGGGACCATGCATTTATTTGATTAGTTATCTTCGTTATGTTTACGATGGTGTTTGTACCAGTTCCATGGGAAGATGTATACTTAAAAAAAAAAAATTGTAGTGAGATAAAACAATGGCTTTTTTTTAGGATATGACTGGGAACCACTAGCGTGTTACCCATGTTGCAAGACTAAGACAATGTGCCTGGTCCAGCCATTTCCATGGAAGTCTAACAGTTTTACCATCTGTACTCCTCTATTTCTGCATACAAAATAATTATTTCAGGAAGGATAATTTTATTTGAGTATATGCTGAAGTTATAGGGGATGGGGAACTAATAATCCAGAAAGGATGTTTAAATGCAATATAGCAAATTAGGTCCTCTGTTTAATTGCTGAGGAATGGTAATGTAGTATTATTTTGATTCTTGATGAAAACAAGTTCCAAATTTCCTGAATTTATTTCCCTTTTACTTATCAGAGGTGGTATAAATGGTATAAGAAGTCCTGGGATCTGGCAGCCCTTCCATATGGGCTAATCAAGGCAAGAAATACAGCAAAGTACTTCAGTAGACAGTGTGGGAATGAGAATGTGATGACAGATGGCAGTTTTTCCCAAACCCAGTTATAATTTTACAACAAAGTCAACTCAATAAACTTTTAATTGGGAAAAACAAGGCATTGACCTTGGAGCCCATACAGATATCTTTATTTGTATGGCTGTCTGCAGGTACCTGTCTACTCATGTTTATAGAAGTCACATCAATGAAATCATAGGTATGTTTAAGATGTGCTCTTACCATTATTGCATGCTAAAAATAGCACTAATTTGTATCTGGTGCTGAGTGACTGAGTGAATGAGTGAGAAGATGAATGCATATGAATGAATGAATTTTATAAAAGTATCAGTCATTGTACACAAGCCCAGATGTCTCTAGATTTTCCCCACAGCAAACCAGAAAGTTTCCTAAAATATTGATAGAAAGAGATGCCTAAGGGAACACACCTGCATGTTTCTAAGTTAGAAATAATGCTCCTGTGCTCTGAGTGCCAGAAAAGATAAATTTCTGTTCTCATTGATATAAATTATTCTTCCCTCATTATGGTCTAATGATCTAAGATTAAGGAATCCTGGATTCAGGGTCTTCTGCCCCAGGAAAATCACTTAGGCTCTCTGTGTCATAGCTTTTGACCTTGTTAAATTGGGTTTTCTGGCCCATATTTTCCATCCAACCTTACCCACAGCTAACCAGATTGTAAATATAAGATACTATTGCACCATCATTCACCCTGCAGATTAGAGTCAGCATTACATTTACTGGTAGACTTATCAGTCCAAGTCATACGATTTTTTTATTCCCCTCCCTCTATTCTCCTCTCCCACACTAAATGAATTTATAGTTTTGTTATTAGGAGATGACAGCCTAGGAAGATAAAGGGATATCTGAAGTAAAATGGAGCAGAAATGATCAAAACTAGAGGCAGAATTTTATTTCGACTACTTCATTTTAAAGTCTGTTCTTTTGCTAATCCACAAATCTGGTTTAAGGTTTTCATCCTGTTCAACTCTACAGCAAAACAGATGTGAAGAGTCCTCTGCTCCAGGGGGATAATATCGCCACCTATTTTGTAAGATGGTATTTTTATGTAGCCATAAATGGACTCTCAAGAAAAGGAAACTTATTTTGAGCAAAGTGTTCACTGGATTTAGGAAATCACAACCTTAAGGGAGGCAAATAATCTTCTTCAAGGACATAATTAACGGCAAATGCAGAGGCCCATCATTTCCAAGAGGAAGTACGCTTAGCTCTCATTATCATGCTACAGAAATCATTCTGGTATCTTTATAAAGACGAAACCACGGGAAGAGATGATGAGACACATGAAAATATAAGGCAATGCAAAGAGGAATGTTTCACAGGGAATTGGAAGTAAAAATTTACACATTCAAAATTTACATCAAAAAGCATTCCTAGAAAGTACTACAAGAAGGGACACCATTTACAGTAAGTAATCCAAGCATGCCACCCAAACAAAAAGGTTCTAATGGGCTAGTCTTAGAACTCACAAAGAGGCTATCATAGCATATGTAACAAGAAAGAAATGAACACTTTATAATATGCATTGCTTAATATTTAAACCACAAGGATGAATGGGCTACCCTAACACATTGCTTTTGGCCTTTGGTGAAAGTTCAATACATTGGATAAACACTATGGGAATATCAATTGGAGTAATAAACATGGTCCTACCGCTAGACCTGACTCCTGAGCTTTTATCCTATTAATTAGTAGGCATTATTAGGAAGAAGATCTCCATTCATGTACTGTTCATTGCAAAGATAGTTTACTTTTGGACAATAGGGTTTAAACTGTAAGGGTCCACTAATATGTGGATTTTTAAAATAAATATAGTCAGCCCTCTGTATCTGAGGGTTTTTGCATCTGCAACTACATTCAGACTGAGGTACGGTATTCCAGGATGCAAAACCCATAGATGTGGAGGACTAACTTTTCCTATACTGGGGTTCTATAGGATTTGATTATGGGAATTGGGTATGCTCATATTTGGGGTCCTGGAGCCATTTTCCTACATGCACAGAGGGACAATGACAACTAAAAACAGCCCAAATGCACAATAAGAACATGTATAACTTATATTCTATTAATTTAAAGGAACTACTACATATAAAGTCAATGTAGTAACACAGAAGATATTTACAGTAGTTAATAAAAAATTGGAAAGTAAAATTACATTTACAATATGATGGCAGTAACCAGGAAACACAGAACATTCTCTCTCTCTCTCTTTTTTTTTTCTTGAGATAGAGCCTCAAGCTGTCACCCTGGATAGAGTGCGGCGGCATCACAGCTCACAGCAACCTCCAATTCCTGGGCTCGAGCGAGTATCCTGCCTCTGCCTCCCAAGTAGCTGGGACCACAGGCACCCACCATAACACCTGGCCGTTGTTTGGTTGCAGCCGTCATTGTTGTTTGGTGGGCCTGGGCTGGATTTGAACCTGCCAGCTCAGGTGTACGTGGCTGGCACCTTAGCCGGTTGAGCCACAGGCGTTGAGCCAGAACATTTTCTTGATCTTATGATGATGTCCATTTTGAGGTATTGATTTAATAACAACTATATGTAGTCAGTACTTGTCATTCTAGTAGATCTTATGAGTCTTTAATAAAGTACTAGCATTTCTGGGCAGCGCCTGTGGCTCAAAGGGGTAGGGCGCCGGCCCCAGATGCCAGAGATAGTGGGTTCAAATCCAGCCCCGGCCAAAAACTGCAAAAAAACCCCAAAAACTAAACTAACATTTCTTTATTCATACATTATGTCCAAACTCAATTAAAATAGTCCTTCTTAAATACATTATAAGAGTTTAATAACTAAACTCTTGATGTAGCCCATAATTGACTAAGACATTTTAAAAGATTGACTTTCCAGTGTTTCATAAAGTAGACACACAAATACCTAAAACCCTTTTAATCATTTTGATGTCCTCTTGTAGCAAAATATTTTGTAAATGGATGCTCAGAAACACACACGATTCTAATAGACAGCCACTCTCTATCTGTCAATAACCAGTGCAAACATTTTTGGATTTATAGGGAAGGCTACTTTGTGTTCAATGGAAACAGTGAATATCGGCATCTTTTTTTGGCAAGGTGGAACAGGTGATAACAATGCTTAGCAAACCTCAGGGGAGTCTACTCAACCTTTAAATAGATGGAGGAAGAACAAGATGGGCAACATTGGGTGGTCAGAGAGGAGCATTTTGGTTTCCATTTCATTTAATTCAGCTCTGAGCTTTGTCATTTCTTTTTTTCTGCTGGCTTTGGTTTTGGATTGCTCTCTTTCTAGTTCCTTGAGATGTAACATTAGGTTGTTAATTTGTGATGTTTCAGACTTGTTGATGTGGATGTTTAAGGCTATGAATTTGCCCTTTAGGACTGCTTTTTCTGTATCCCATTTATTTTGAAAGCTTGTGTCCCCCTTGGTGTACAGTTGAAGGAATCTTGATTTCCATACTAATTTTATCATTGACCTATGAATCTTTCAGCAACAGGTTGTTTAACTGTCATGTCTTTCTGTATAATTGTTTCTATTGGAACTAATTTCTAGTTTTGTTCCACTCTGACTTGAGAAGATATATGGTATGATTTCAAATTTTTTTAAGTTTGTTGAGACTTGTTTTATGGCCACAATTAAACTTAGAAAATGTCTTATGTGCTTATGAGAAGAATGAATATTCAGTAGTTTTTGGTTAGAATGTTCTGTGAATGTCTGTTTGGTCCATTTGTTCTAGAGTTTCATTTAAGTCCATTGTTTCTTTATTAATTTTTTGCTTTAATGATCTATACAGTATTATCAGTAGGGTGCTGAAGTCCCTATTAAGATACTTCTGTTTATTTCTTTGCTTACATCTTGCATAATTTGCTTGATGAATCTAGGAGGTCCTGTGCTAGGTGCATATGTATTTAGGATTGTTACATCTTCTTGTTGAATTTCTACCTTTACCATTATATAAGGAGCATCTTTGTCTTTTTTTACCATTGTTTATTTCAATCTATTTTATCTGATGTGAGAATGGCTACATCTGCTTCCCTTTGGTTTCCATTTTTGTAGAATTTTTTTTTAATCTTTTTACCTTGGGTCTGTTTATGTCCTTGTGAGTTAAATGTGTTTCCTGGAGACAGAAGACACTTAGGTTATAGTTTTTCATTCATTCTGCCAGTCTATGTCTTTTAAAGTGGGGCATTCAGATCATTCACACTGAGTGTTGGTATTGATATGTAGGATGTTGTTCTGTTCATCATGTCAGATGATACCTTAAATTTTTGTTTTCTCTCTTGAGCTATTGTTTTATAAGAGCTGTGGACTTTAGCTTTTGGGTGTTTTTACACTTGTGGGTGTCTATTATGCTGCTCCATGTATAATGTACTTTTGAGGGTTTCCTGAAGGGCAGGTCTAGTGGTGACAAATTCCCTTAGTGTTTTCTTGACTGGAAAATTGTTTGTCTATCATTTCTAAAACTTCACTTAACAGGATAAAGAAATGCTTTGCTGGTAGTTATTCAGTTAAAGGAGACAAAAAAATAGGGCCCCAATCCTTTCTGGCTTGTAAGGTCTCCACTGAGAAGTCTGCTGTTGGCCTGATGAGCTTTCCTTTGGAGACTAGTTTTCATCTAGTACCTTGCAGGATTTTCTGCTTCATTCTACTTTGGAAAGGATGATTATCACATGTCTTGGAGATGTCCTATTTTCAATAAATCCTCCTGGTGTTCAATGACCATCTTGTATTCAATAACTGAATCTCTGACAATACCGGAGAAGTTCGCCTCAATAATTCTCTTGTATAAGTTTTTCATGCTTTTTGTTTTTTCTTCTCTCTCTGGGATATCTATAATTCACATATTGGTTCATTTCACATAGTCCCAGATTTCTCTAAGTGAGAAATTATTTTTCATTATTCTTTATTCTATTTCCTGCATCTTTGACTGATTGGATTTGTTTAAAAGCTTTATCTTCAAGCTCTGAGATTCTTTCTTGAGCTTGGTCTAGTCTGTTATTGAAGCTTTCTATTGTATTTTGTAATTGCTTCAATGACTTTTTCATTTCTGTAAGTTCTTTTATATACTTTCTTGTGTTATCTATATCTTTATGAGTTTTTCATATTTTTCATTTATACCCTGAAATATGT
The DNA here is from genome assembly GCA_963574655.1 of Perodicticus potto. Taxonomy (NCBI): domain Eukaryota; kingdom Metazoa; phylum Chordata; class Mammalia; order Primates; family Lorisidae; genus Perodicticus; species Perodicticus potto. The sequence goes on from CAUYRH010017203.1 coordinate 22,592, forward strand.
TTTTGCTGGCTTCTTATCTGAAAGCTCTTTCTCAGCTCAAGGCTGATAGGTTTGTGGTGTGCCTCTTCTATTTTGCTGGGAACTCTCCTATTTAGTGAGAAAAATGAGAAATCTGTAGATAGCACACTGTGTCCTACTTTGCAGAACTGACCTGGCAGGAGAGAGGTGGAGGCAGTGAGAGCCTGGAATACAGCTGCTCTCCTTGGTCATCCCATTCTCCTGTGGTTGTCACAGCCTCAGCTGGTGCTGGAGGACATTAATTCGGACTGGTGTGTTGGTCCCCAGGCCACTATTAAAAGCTTGGGAAGAGGCCTGGCAAACCCTTCTCCATGAAGGTGGAAGACATGACCTTGGCTAGTACCTGAGTGGGTTTAGCACCTTGGTGGGTGCTGAACATACCACAGAACTTCCCCTGGTGGCAAGGCAAATCACAGGACCTTGGCAGGCACCTAGGCATGTCATGGGGCTGCAGCCAATAGCAGTGTGGGTCTTAATACCTTGGTTGGCATGTGGATGGATTGTGGGACCTTGGCCAGTGCGCGTATGGGTCATAGTACCTTGAAAGGCATGACAGGTCAGGGGTCTTGGCTAGTAGGTGGATGGGTTGCAGGACTATAGCCAGCAGCAGCATGGCTCTTTGGGCTACAGTGGCTAGGCCACCTGGGACTGGCAGGGATGAGGTGATGCACACTGCCCCACTGGGGAATTGCAGTGGGTGGAGCTCTCTCTCTGCCCAGATCCACCTGTGACAGCTGCTGCAGTGCTACTCAGATGACAGCAGTGGCACTATCAAGATGGAAAGATGGCAGCAGCATATGCTGAAGGCCAGCGGGCACCTGTTCTGCTAGGATCCCCTGAGGCAGCCATTGGAAGGAATTGGATGGGTACATGGTACCATAGTGTGCCTGAGAGCTCCTGCCCTTCCCACTCCCTCTCTGACCTGACCAGGGTAATGGGGAGCTGACCCCTCTGCAGACTAGGCACTTGGAGCCTGAGAGCACAGATTGGCATCTGTTGCTGCAACCTGAGACCAGAAGCTGGCAGGACTCCACTGTCTGCTTTACAGTGCAATGCTTCTTCAGTCTCCAAGCAGCTCCCTGATCCGTTGAGAATTCTGATAAGATGGGGGAGTCCCCACACCAATGGCCACTGAGGGAGCACACCCCTAACCTTTTCCAGGGTATGGACACTTCCCCCAGGTACCTTCCCATCATGCCAAGCATATCACTCTGCCTCTCTTTCCACCATGTTGGGTGTCTCTAGTCACTTCTCTGTTGATGTACAGGGATTTCTCAATCGACAGGTGAACTTCTACCTACAAACCTTGGTCCTCTCCTTGACAGCAGTTAGTATAGGCTACGTCTAGTCTGCTTAATGTCACTAGGTTTAAATATACAAATACTTACTATTGTTATACAATTTCCTACAGTATTCAGTACAATAGCATTCTGTATAGGTTTTCAGCCTAGGAACAACAGACTGTACCATATAGCCCAGATCTATGTAAGTATACTCTATGACATTTGCAAAGTGATGAAATCCCCTAGTGATCCATTTCTCAGAACATATCCATTGGTAAGTGACTAAATTATAAGGCAACATGACTGGGAGTAATGTATACCAGAAGAAGGCACAGCACATGCAAAGGTCCAGTGACAAGACCATGTATGGTGTATGTGAAGAGCTAGACATCTTACAAGATGCAATTTTGAACTTATCCTTAACTTACCAGATAAAAGTTCAAATTCTGTACCCAAATTTATCTGGATTAACAGGCACCATAATTAAATTGACCCTTACCCCATCTCAATTTTTATTCATTGAATTAGATCAAGCAATGAGTGAGAGGGCAAAGCATCTTTAAGCTCCTTGTTCTTTAGTTGGTTCCAGCCAACCAGAATACTATGGACTGAATTTTGCTCCACCCAAAATTCATGTTGAAGCCCTAATCCCCAGTATCTTTGACTATAAATGTATTTGAAGATAAGGCCTTTGAAGAGGTATTGAAGTTAAAATGGTACCATTACAAGAAGTGGAAATTTGGACACACAAAAGAAAGACACTAAGGGTACACATGCTCAGAGGATGGATGTGTGAAGAGTGATGAGAGGGTGGACATGGTGAAGGCAAGGAGAAGAAGCCCAACTGGCCAACACTTGACCTGGGATTTCTAGATTCTAGTCCTGTGAGAAATAAATTCCTTCTGTTAAAGCCACCTGGTCTGTGCCACTTGGCTATGGCAGCCCTAACAAACTAATACACAGGTGCAATTTGGAAATCTTTAAATTGTCCAGTACTATGAAAATGCAAAAAGGTCTAGGTGTCGATTAGTAAGAATGACCTAACAAGGTTGAGAAAATACTATCTAGCATCATTCAGAGCTTCTAGTATCTGGCAATTTGTGAAAGTTGGGTTCAGGTGCAAACATCCCTCTGGAGAGAAGGGGATCATCGATTTCAAATAGCTTATTTCTAAGAAATCCAGGAGTCTCTATAGTAATTTATTAGACAAGTAAAGACAGGAGAGGACCAAAGGTTGCAAGAGGTACAGACTTAGTCAACCAGGTGGAATTATTTTGTATTTGTCAATTATAAAAATAAATAAACAAATTGCATGCAGCAAAACTTACCCATTTTAAGTGTATAATTTCATAACTTTCTCTACAAGGTGGACATAAAGTTCACGTGCAATTTAAAATAGTTTAACATAGTAAATTGCACAGGCTCTGTATGGACACCCTATATATGTTTACACTGGGGTACCACCACCCCAAGAAGAAATAGAGGGTCTGTTCAATATTCCCGTTAATGCTCTCATCATAGGTCACTAACCACTAATCTGAATTTTTGTATAGAATTCCAATTAGCTTAATATAGGTTATAAAAAAGTCTAAAATAACCTTGGGCAGATGTAGGAATTTTAGCAGCTGTAGCATTTGCTCAGGTAGCCACATCGCATCTGCCTTTGTCTGACTTGGGTTTCCCCCCAAACTCTCCTCCCCGGCTTTCTAACTGTTCTGTCTTCTCCTCCACTCTCTCCTTCAGTTGTCGAGCTTGCTGCTGTCATACTGTGCTCACTGCCCATCACTACAAAGTTGGAAAGCCATGGGAAGGCACGGTATAACACAAGTCCTGCTTCCAGTTCAGGCGTTGCAATGCCAGGGAGTCTTCTGACAAATCAGCACCTTAGCCTGGTGCCATGGTTATCTGCAACTTTTTACTGTGGGTGCGTTTTCCCTCCTGAACCTCCCCCTTCCCAACTGTCATGCGGATTATCACATGTCCTTGAGGAGGTGCAGGGCGCAAGTGGTCTCCCCCCTTGCAGAATGGGCAAGGACTCAAGCAGGGCCCATCTTCGGGACCGACGTGCATGTTAGAGAGAGGATCCACCTTTTACTTCTTGAGATCTCAAGCATTAGAGTGGCAACTTAGAGTACCGTGTGGTGCTAGAACCAAACTGGCCAGTCAAATCCACTCTACCCCTTGTCGTCTGTGACTTTGGATAAATGACATAACCTCACAGAATGATTATGAGGATTAAATAAGACAAAACCTGTAAAGCGTGAAGAAGGCCAAGCAGGTAGGACACACTTGCAGAATGGTAGGCGATACTAAAGTTACCTTAGGCTGTGGTGGTGGAAGCGTCTTTGCTGCTAGGTCAGGAGGACTAGCACGAGAAAATCCCCAGAAAGTAACAGAATGTCAAGAGGAGGAAGGAGAGAAACAACTAAAAACCTAATGATATCCTTCATTACCTGGATGCGGCCTGCCTGAAGTCTCAATCACTGCTCGGGTTTGTTCAGGTCACCTGCGGCAGTACACTCTCGCTCACGTTTTTCTTACTGTGTAGATGGTATTGTTTCTGGCATTCTCAGTGGAAAGGGTTCTGACTACCGCACCCATGTAGCAATCCCACAGCTCTGCTGAAAAATGTAAACCCAAAGCTTCTTAATCTTACTTACGGTGCACTACAGGAAAATTACATGCCCTTTTCTCTTTACTCCAGGCTACGGGGGTGCTGATAAGATAAGCAATCTACAGAAGACTCACTTCTAGCTTTAATGCCTATATTCTTAAGTAATAGCCGTGACTAATTTGGGGTGGTGCCTGTGGCTCAGTGGGTAGGGCGACAGCTCCATATACCAAAGGTGGCAGGTTCGAACCTGGCCCCGGCCAAACTGCAACAAAAAAAAGGCAGGCGTTGTGGTGGGCACCTTTAGTCCCAGCTACTCAGGAGGGTGAGGCAGAAAATCGCCTCAGCCCAGGAGTTGGAGGTTGCTGTGAGCTGTGACAGCACAGCACTCTACCAAGGGCGATAAAGTGAGATTCTGTCTCTAAACAAACAAACAAAAAAGCCATGACTAGTTTATCCCATGATAGTTTTCATTTTCTTTGATATAAGTAACTCAGTTAAAGACATAGAACTAAGAATGAGAAAAAAAATGTTTCCTTGTGCTGTTATTCTGTTCATTCTGTCTTTCTAGAATAAGGATGCAAATTATAGCGGTGGACTTATCTGTTTATTTATGTACCAGCAAATGTCACATTTATTAGTGAAACCCTCATTGTAGAGTGAGGCGGAGAACTGGGAAGACGGAAAAATGCAGAGTTCAGTCTTAACGTTCCTGTCAGGATGCAATTTGAAATAAATTTAGATCCAATGGGGATGAATTAGTCAAAGAGAGCACCAGTTCTGACATGTTACCACAGACTGGCAAATTCATATTTTTCAATTTGGAAAGTCAGGGTACAAAGGTTTAAAACGAATGCACACTCTAGGACAATCTTCACCGTCCCCTTTCTGCTCCATCCCCAAAAGGCAGGAAGAAGGACAAGAAATCCACACGGATCAGTGTGTCCTCAATATTCTAGAGCAATGTGGTGTTTCCTCAAAAAAAAAAAAAAATGAAAACTTCTGTCCCAAATTATTGTAATATCTCTTTACTTGAATTTTCTCTCTAAAACATCTATTTTGTCCAAGAAATGGCAGGGTCAGAGTGATTTATAATTTCAAAAATCTTCCAATAGCTAAGTCTCTATGACTAAGCATTTAGCAATTAAACATTTTAAGGGTTCAAGAAATCTGTATGAGAAAATGATGACCTATGGTTTCTATGTTCATTCTAAATGTCCAGTGGGTGTCTTTTATGCCCACATGTTTTAAAGAAATTTTATGCTGGATCCATTTTCATCTAAAATCCTTCTCCTGAATTATAAAGGTTACCAGTAATACTTTGTCATAAATGGAAGAAAGCAGAGAGAGGTGAAGAAACTGTATATAAGGATTTTATACTGTTTAAAAATGAGACATTGCACTAAAGTGTAATAAAGATAAAATTTTCCCTTCTATATAATCATCTAAGTAATCCAAAATCATATCATTTAAAGCAGAACAAATATGAGAAAAATCAAGATTTAAAAGATTTGTGTGCATGTTTTTTTCTTTTAGCAATGAAGCAAATGTTCAGTGATAAATTATGCTGTACACAGGATTATATTTATAAAATAAACTTCTATGACTGATTTGTAACTTAGAGAATACACATATTTTCAAATCAAGAGACTAGACATTTTATCTGAAACTTTATGCTTCATGAGATATGTAGGTAAGAAAGATAAAGTCAGTAATGTGATATTTCATTAAATGCCATTAACCTATACCTTGAGTTTATGAGGAGGAAAAACAGCAATAGTCAGATTATAGTAGGAGCCTTTATGAGGGCTTCAATTAAAAATATCCAACCGTGACATCATCAAGCTAAAAATTTGTTCTGCATGGCTGAAGCTGAGGCCCACTTCAGTGACTGTATGTATACCCAATTACTGAGCTATGACCTTTGACTTCCCTTTAAATCTGTCTGCCAAAAAATTTGAATTAAAACACAGCTTGAAATTCAGCCAGTTTCCAGAATTCCTCTTAATGGAATAGATTCTCTATTGCTATCTAGGGCAGGAGTAATCTGAAGAAGGTTTTTGCATTGACATTCAGGGATCATAGGCTCTTTCTCTACTATAAGACTTTCCCTGGACTTGCCAAAGTGAGGAAGAAGTGAGGAAGGAAACTGCCCACTCTCAATTCGGAGCAGATAAAAACAAAATCCTATCGCTTTGATCTGCTAGTGAATGTGCTCCATTGGTATGAAATAGAGGAGCATTTGGGCAGCTTCTCTTTAACTATGAAGGCTTCCTTAGCAACTAGGCACTGAGTGAGTTCTCACATTCTCATTGGAGGAAAAGCCAAAGGAAAGATTTGCAAGAAACCATAGCCCAAACCCCCAACAAATTATTTAGAAATAAATGCACTTGATGTATTAAATGCCCGGTAAAGTCCAATTGCATGGTAATGAATAATTTCTGAGTCTCAGATTAATTTTCACAGACGTATTATTAGGTATCTAAAATTTACAAATATTGTAAGTTCCCCAAAAGGAAAATAAGATTTTCTTTCTCTCTGTGTCTGTCATATGCACACATACAATTCTTCAGCTTTTAACGTAATATGTATACATTTTTTTGAAAGTACTATTTTTGAAAGTTTCTGTTCATTTTGAGTGCTTTTCATATCACTTCAAATATTGGAGGCTAACATTCATGATATGCATAAAATCTTTCAAGCAACGTATCATATGGATTAGTCAAAATATTAGCAAATTATCTATAAGCCATATACATAATAATGTTTCCCAATTGTAATTTGCATTTTATTAATGGATCTACTGGAATATTGTCAATAAATTGCCAATTATCATGTTCTTCCCATGGGTAATTAATGTTCCAATCCTTTTCAAGAGAGACACTACATCAAGATTACCAGTTTTATACAGGCAAGATGAACTTTTCCCATCATTAAATGTCAGTATTCCTTTCTCAGATTTGTTTTGCCTTTCCCTGGATATTTGGCCTTCTTTAACGGTTCTTTTCCAATGCAGTCTCTGAGAGTGCAGGATTTATAGCTTTCCCTATTTCATCTCTTCATTCACTGACATACTCCTTTTGGGGTCCATACTAACTCTGAGATTATCTGTTTCATTGAAGCTTGTCACCGTCTTATGAATGCTTCTTGGTCTGCCTTGATTGATACCAAAAATAAAAATGAAGAAACATATCTAGCGTAGGCAAATTTTAGTTCAAATAACCTTATTTAAGATTTCCTTCCTAGAGTGCTTTAAAATTTGACAGTGCATGACTGGCAAGGAGGGGGACCTCCAACCCCCAGCAGAGGCTCCAATAGCCAAAAAGGCCGGACAACTGCTGAGGAGTCACCTGTGCCTCGGTGTCTCCTTCACTTTGCACCTGGGACTAAATGTGGAACCCCCATTCCCTATGCCTGGGTCAGTTTCGTATGAATTTCCTGGGCTTCAATTCCATGAACAGACTGTGTCCATTCATTGATGCATTCATTCACTTTGCCCCGGAGGGGACTGTGTTCGTTCATTGATACATTCATTCACCTTCCAAATAAATAAATTAATTAATTAAAAAAAAATAGAAAAAAAAAAAAGAGTATAAGACAGCAATCAGTCAGGAAAGGCAAGTGTTGTCTCTCCTCCTGGTGCCATTGCTTGGGATGACATTCAACAGAAACTCCTTCACAAAGTGACCCCAAGCAAAGAGATTGCAGCAGAAGGGAATTAATTTCAGGTGGTGGTTGAGAGCATCATCTCTGAGACAATATAGGGTTAGAACCATGGCTCTGACAGGGTGTGTAATTTAGATAAGGACCTTAGTGACCTCTGAGGTTACAGAGGTCACTAAGGTCCTAAGTACTATACCCAGAGATGGAATATAGTACTTAGACCCACAGAGTTTTAAGATTAAATGTAATAATGAAAAAGTATGGTGCATGACATACAAAATATGTTATAAATAAATCTACCATTTTTTAAATAAACATGTTTGTCCTCATCCTGAGGATTAAAAGGTATGGTGGGGCTCAGCGCCTGTGACTCAATGGGCTAAGGCGCCAGTCACGTACACCTGAGCTGGTGGGTTTGAATCCAGCCCAGACCCACCGAACAACAATGACGGCTGCAACCAAAAAAAAAAAAAAATGGCTGGGCATTGTGGCAGGTGCCTGTAGTTTGGGAGGTGGAGGCAGGAGACTAGCTTGAGCCCAGGAATTGGAGGTTGCTGTGAACTATAATGACACAGCGCTCGAACCAGGGTGATAGCTTGAGGCTCTGTCTCAAAAAAAAAAAAAAAGGTATGGTGGGATGATGTGTGAGGAATGGCATGGCATCCAAAAGGCCTTGCTGGTCCCGCCTCGCCCCGCCTCGCCCCACCGTGCTGCCCCGCCTCGTTCCGCCGTGCTCCCCCGCGCCGCTCGTTTGGGCGGCGCGCACCTCGGCGTGCGGGGGAGCCCCAGGCAGGGAAGCTCCCGGCGAGCGGCAATTGGCTGACGTGGGAGCTGCGCATCCGGCCTGAGAAACTCTGGGCGAGCCAGCGAGCGTGCAAAGTCGCCTCCCCGGGTGGTGCCGGGCGCATCTCAGCTAATCCAAAAGTAAATGAGAAATTTAGAAAAAAGATTGCCAACTCCAGATCAACATATTTAGAGAAAATTGAAAAAAGAGAAGCTTACTGCAGCTTTATTTGAGGACTTTTTTAAGGAACGCAGGTTCTAATTGTGAGCTTCAAATCTTGGAGTAAAAACCAGAGACGTTGCCAGAGCAAACAAGAACAGGAGTACAAATGGAGAACTGGTCAAAAGAAACCTTCATTGCCTATATTTTATAATCAGCTAGTACACAGTTAAGACCAAGACAAGGCTGCATTAGTCCAGTCTGCTGACGAATACTAATAAATGCCTGCAACAATCCAGACGAGAGATGCCTGGCAACAAAGCTATGCGGTGGACCTCCCTGATCTTCTCCAGTTCACAACCTGACCTTTTGAAAAATTGGCTGGGCTAAGCTGCAGAA
>CAUYRH010017205.1:0-10101 GCA_963574655.1 Perodicticus potto
CCCCCGGGCGCCCGCCGGCCCGGCCCCGCCCCGCGCCCCCCCCCCGCGGCCCCGCCCGGGGCGCCGGGGCCGGCGGGGCCCCCGCGGGGCGCGGGGGGGATGAGGTGATCTAGAGGCGTGAGGGGTGATGAGGTGACCTGGAGGGGTGAGGGGGACCGAGGTGAGTGGAGGAGTGAGGAGGGTAGTACAGGACCTCTGTTCTTGGGGCCGCCTCTCACAGTCACAGCATTTATTAGCTGTCCTGACCATGTCATCCCAACTCCTGCCCTCGCTGCCCTTCCTGTGTTGTCACAGTGTTGACCTGCGTAGGAGGGCCTCCTTGGGGTCTGCCTTCCCCATCACCACACCCTTCTCTAGCCCTGGATCCTGCAGCCATTTGGAAGATCACCATCTCCGCAGTCACAGACAGGCCAGGAATTGTCACTTGACCCAGCTGGGCAGTCAGGATTTGGAATTAGATCTAGGAGTTAATTTCAGCTCTTGGAAACATTCAAACTTGAGGTATTTCTGGCAAAGCTCTGTCCTATGCCCAGAACTGGTTCTGCAGAGAGATGGGTTGGGGGACAGGGCAGAAGAGGGGCAGAGAGAACCCTACTGTGAGAGGACTTGAGGGCCACCCACCCCATGGCCCTCTCGTCTGGGATCCACAGGTCTGCCCTCGGATTTGGCGAGTACACCCTAGGTCCTGAACGTCCCTCTGGCACAAAGGGAATTTCATTGACTGTGACAGCTGCCCTGTCCATCTTTCCAGGCCTGTGTCATATGCTGCCTCCCCCTGGGGCCCATCCTGACCCTCTACCCGCTGGGCTCCTCCAGCCCTTCCCAGGATGCTCACGGTAACTAGTGGAAGGAAGTCCAGACACTTGTCAGCCCTGCTCCAGCGCATCCTCGCGAGAGGGAAGGGATTCTGTGTGCGTATTTCTGAATCAAACCCCAGTCCCTGCCTACAGCAGGCAATCAGTGAGGGCTCATTGTACCAATAGACCGAGCACTGTCCTGTGCCAGCCACTGCATCCCCTGCCCTCCTTGTCGCTGTCTTTGAAGCACACACCCTCGAGTCTGACGTCCTAGCCTCAAATCTCAGCCCAGCCACCAACAAGGTTTTCAAACCTCTCCATGTCTCTTATCTTCCCAGTCCATAAAGTGGAGATAACAATACTGCCTCCCGGGTGATGTGGTAGAAGATTAGATGGGTTAAACAAACTAAGGGGATTCACACTGCTCCTGGCACATGGTAATTACCATATAAATGTTGCTATTACTATCACCCATTCCCCTTCCACCTGTTAACAGTTCCTCCCATTTTTGTGGCTGACCCACCTCCATCCTCTTGTAGTTCCATTTTTCTTTCAGCATGGCTGGTCCCACCTTCAGGTTTCAAGAGTGAACACGTGAACTGTCCTGGCCAATGAGGCTTTATTCTGGGACTTTGCTGGAATTATTGGGCAAGTAAAGTGCTATTTTCTGCGGAAACTTCTGGGGGTCTCCAGAAGGAGAGGGGTTGGCTGAAAGTAAAGCACACTCAGAGGGAAGCAGAGAGAGCTAAGACATGGGGTGCGATGAATATGGAACAACTTCTGAACACCCACCTGAATTCCCTAGAGCTTCTCAGTTACATGAGGCTGTAAATTCTCTTTCCTGGCTTAAGTCAACTTGAATTTCTGTCCCTTCTCACAGAAATGGACTTAATTAAAATAATTATTATTTCCCCCACCCCATTTCCATACTGCCACGAGGTAACTTACACTGGTCAGCTGCTGCCCAGGGAATGAAGCCCACATCTGGCTGTCTCCAGGAGTGATGATCTTGGGGAGATGGAGGCTGACAGAGGCAAAGTGACAGGACCTGCTGAGAGGCAGGGGAAGAAGAGCTCAAGATGCAATTTGCAGAGTCGGAAATCACTCACTGAGGCAATCTAATCTGAGGTGGCCTGTGTTGCAGACGATCTCCACAATTTCCTAGAATAGGCGCTACTCACCTCTCAGGGCCAATCTGTCCGTGACAGCTCTGTTATCAGGCCTGGCAGGACTGTGATGTTGCCCCAACTGCTAGATCAATCAAGGAAGTGGGGTGAAAAGTAATTTCCTCCTCCCATTTCCTGGGGAGCAGCTTCTCAGCCACCACCTGGGCCATCAGCTAGGGAGTAGGGGGTCTCTGGGAGGCCAACCGCTCAGATGCACCTTGGCAGGTATCATTCCCCAGAGAGGCAGGAGAGCCCTGATTTGCGCTCCCAGTTGGAAAATAAGCAGCCTGGTCTCTGCTAACCCCCTAGGACTCTGGCCCAGGTGTTGGTTCAAATCAGTGTGGGTGCGGTGAGGCCTCCAGGTGCTGAGGGGTTCTCTTTCTGTTACAGCCCAAGGTCCATCACCAAAAGGCCCTTCCAGACCAATCTAAGCTCATGGATTAAAGGTAAAGGTCACGATGAAACATGTCTCTCCCTCTGCTCCAAGTTGAGGGCAGGGGTCAAATCTAATTCAGTGTTGGGTCCTTGTGGCCTAGTGCAGTATTGGCCACATACATTTGATCCAAGAGGCCCTTAGAAATCCTGGCCTCATTTTACAGCTGGGAAAACTGAGTTTTACTGAGAATGTTTTGTTCACGCTAGTCTGACCTTGGATCGCAGGTGAACTGGTTCAATCTGATGTTCTCTGAGGCTTCTCTCAAACCTGAACTGCTGCTACGATCACATGCCCAAGACCACAGGGGATGGATGGAGTCAGGACAGGAACCCAGGGCTTCTGACCACAGACCTGTTCTCCCTCCACACCAAACAGGACCTGGTCTGACCTCAAAAAGCTTATGATTTATCCATAAGAGTCGTGTGTACCAGTGTGACAGCCAGGGCTATTAGATCACAAGTGACAGAATCATGATGCATGCAAGCCGAGAAATCTACTGTCTTCTGTAACCAGTCCTGGGAAGGACTGGAACGTTGCTGGGTCTCAGGGAAACTGGAACCAGGCACCAGAATAGTCCAAGTTCCTGAGTTCCTGAATTGTCTCTCTCTTTCTCTCTCTCCTTCTCTCTCTCCGTCTCTCCCTCCCTCAAAATTGCTTCCTTCTTTGCCACAACCACATCCTTTGCATCAACTGCATCTAGCCCTTTCCACAGCTTGAGCTCAGAGCCCAGGAGCCCCCTTCCTGGTGTCACACCAGAGAGGAGGGAGCTCTCTGTGGGATCTGCTGTGAAAATTCCCAGGGAAGGCCTGACTGGGCTGCCCTGGGCGTGAGTCACAGCTCCATTTAGGATCACATGGATAGAGTCTGGGGGCTCGGGGAAGGGTGGACGTTGCCCGAAAAGGCAGGCTAGGCTGACAGAGCAACAGGCACCCTCTGCAGTGATTGAAACAATTCCGGGTAACACTTGGCAATGAGTTCTGAATGTGTGGAGGAGGAAGGAGGAGAGACAGGTGGGGCAGGTGGGTACTCTTTTGTTTCAAGTCATCTTGTGACTCTTCTCCATAGGCTGTCCCTTCATCTAAGCTTAACATCTACCTTGAATTTCAGATGCTTCTTTAGGCACCATCTATTGTCAAAGGGCGGATAATAGATATTTAAACAAAGATCGGTTTCCTTGGCCTACCATACCTTTCACATGTTACTGTGCTCAGTTGGATGGAGGAAAATATCCCAGCAGCACCTGGGGGCTGCTCCAGCAGAAGCTACTGGAAGGAAGTGAATCTGAGACCCATGAGTGAGAAAGAGCAATGTTTGTTGCTAAAAGCCCCTGAGATGTTTAGTTCATTATAAAGAATAATCAAAAATGAAAATAAAAATCTACTGGAGTCACCCAAGCAGATTTCATGATGGCTTCCCTTTTCTGCAAGCACCTGTTAGCACCTCTGAGAACGCAGCATCCCTCGGAAACTGCTGCCCTGGGCAGGGTTCATGATTCTCCTTGTGATCAGAATGGCTCAGCCTTCCCAGCCTGCAGGAAATAAAGGGGCCGAGTTAACATCAGGTGACAGCCCTTCACCCACCTGGATAACCACAAAGCCCTGTCTCCTGCTCCGTCTCCTGGTTGTCTCTGAGCACTCATGATGGCCGAACACATGCTCGGGGCTCTGTCCACCCTCGGCCGTCCTCTCTGCCCTCCACACGGACCGCCCACCTCCGCAGGCCATCAGCGGGGCCTTCCAGGGCTGCCCTCAGTAGTCCCAGCTTGCCTGGAGGCTGGAGAGTGTCAGGGAAGGTCCTAAATAGAAAATTGCAGGAGACAGGCTCTCTCCCCTCATGGAAAGTTCCTCTCTGTCTGGACTTCTGTTTTCTTTGCCAGGCTAGGGTGGGGGTGGGGTAGAACGAACAAGCCCCCGTGGAAGCCTACTGTGTGCGGCTGGATTCACTGTCCTATTTCATAGCCCTTATTTACAGCAGCCAGGGCAGGGTCTGTGTCATCTCTACTTCTCTGATAGAGGAACAGCTCAGCAGGGAGAGAACACCGAGGCAGGGCACACAGCTGGACTGGGACCAGCCCGGACTTGAACGTGGTCCGAGAGGCCCAGCCACCGTCGGGGCTGGCCTCTCAAGTTGTTCACTGCCAACTCCGACTGTGAGGACCTGCATGTCGGGGGGAGGGATGAATAGGGGGGCTGGTGGAGGAGGCAGGGGATCACAGTGAGCTTTGAAAGATGGGCAAGATCAGAGAGAGGGATTAGAATGGTGGAGGAAAAGATAAACAGAGAACACACCATTGGGGGCATCACAAACAGCGACCATACCTGGACACAGGCAGGGATTGGCCCGGTGCAGGGGTGAGGAGGGACAAGGTGTAGAGAAGGCTGGCAGGACTGCAAAGCCCCGCTGAGGGTGCAGCCTCTGTCCTGGAGCCGGGGCCCAGGGAAGGAGCTCCGCAGTGCTTGTGAGTCCACACATGGTGGGTGCTTAGTACACAGGGCCTCCATTGGCCCCCACACATGGGAAGGGGCATCCGTGGGTCATGGGACTGTGCCCAGAGGGGCCTGAAGGAGCTGGCCCCGAGAGAGGCTCAATGCTTTCGGGGAACTCTGCGGCCACTGGCAGGAGCTGGGCCTCCCTCCAGGCATCCAGCCGCATCCGGGCTCTGGACAAAGCTGATTTGATCCCTCCTCCCCACCTCCCACCTCCTCAGCTCTCTGTGCACGGCGTGTGCGTGTGCTGTGATCAGATGCAGGCCATATTGGATTGCACTGAACCGCGGATCATTCTAGAGGCGTGACTATTTTCAAAAGAGACGCACCCACTGACACGTCTGCTCGGTCGCCACCCTTCTATTGCGCACCACTGCGTGACACGGGCCCGTTCCTTCCTTCACTCCCACCGTCTCTGAGTCGTCTGAGCTCCTGACCAGTGCTCCGTGCCCTGCGGTGCCGTCTCCTTCATCCTTCCTGACCCTGTGGCAGTGGGGACCATGACTGCACTCATATTAACAGTGAGACATTTAGACTCAGAGGGTCAGGGCTCCTCTCTGGGGAGCAGATGGGGAAGGAGAGCAAAGAGGGAAAGGGCCTGCCTGCTGCCTGCCAGGCCTCTGCTGAGCCCACTCCTCCTCTGGCCTGGCCCCTGCCTACAGGCACTGCCCTGGAGGGGGGAAGAAGAGAGCAGGAGGGGCCAGGCTGTCGTAGAAGCCAGAGGACACTGGAGAGTAAATACCCACTAGCCTGTGCTTTGAAACTCAAACCTTTCCTCCCAGGCCCATGGGGGGCCCCACCGCCTGGGCACAGCCTTCTTCCTCCTGTCCCCATCCCAGGCTCCAGGAGTTGGGGGCGGCCACTGAGGAGCTGCTGCCAGAGCTGGGGTGGGTCTTGGGGGCTCGGAGGCAGGAGGAAGGAGGGGGCCAGAGGCCGGAGCAGCAGGAAGGACTGTGTGTGCATGTTTGTGTATGTGCATGAGCAGGTGTGCGTTTGTGTGTGTGTGTGTGAAAGAGACAGAGAGAGACACGCAGAGATCGGAGAGACAGAGATTCCAGGAGGGCCTCTGAGGAAGCAGGAAGTGAATCCACAATACGGAAAAGCAGAGAATAGAACAAAGGAAACACAGAGAGGTGATGTGAAGCCCGGAAGAGAGAAACTCGGTGAGAGTAGAGGAAAGCGCCAGACGGGGAGAGAGAGAGAGAGAGAAAGCAAGGCGGGGAGAAAGAGCCAGAGGAACCTGCTCACAGAGCTAAGCAACCCAGGGGGAGGGAGAGGGCCCTGGACTGGGGCAGAGAGGGGCCCATGTGTAGGGGGATGGGGGCAGGGAGGAGGGGCAGCCTGCGGGGCTGATAACCAGCCAGAGGCAGGGAGGGAGCCCAGGCCGGACAGCTGGCCCTGGACTGTGGGTGTGGCCAGTGTGTGCCATGGGTGTGCTTTGAGAGTGAGTGCACCGGTGTGTGGGTGTGTGTCTGTGTGCAGGAGTGCACTGTGTGAGTTGCATGTGAATCTCTGTCCCCTGTTGTGCCCGTAACCACTCCCGGGGCCCTCTGCTCCAGCCCCCCTTTCCGCCCATCCTCACCCTCCTTCTGGGGGCCAGGTGTGGTGGCTCTCAGCTGGCCCTGCCCCAAGTGGCTGGCCTGGCCTATCTGCCCTCTGCCTGTGTACGGCCTCTCCCCCCTGGGCACCCTCACAGCCCCAGTTTCCTCTACTGGGAACAAGTTGATGTCGCCTCATGGGGAGATGGGGGCTGACAGGTAAGGGGTGCTGAGGGCCTACTCCAGGCCCAGCTGAGGGACAGTGTAGACTTACTACCCCATCCACCTGGACACTGCCCTAGCCTGCGGTGGGCTCTGAGCCACCTGCCCATCACCTGAGCCCTGTGACACAGCTCCTCCTCAGGGCTCCGCAGTGCTTGTGAGTCCACACATGGTGGGTGCCTAGTACACAGGGCCTCCATTGGCCCCCACACATGGGAAGGGGCATCCGTGGGTCATGGGACTGTGCCCAGAGGGGCCTGAAGGAGCATGTGGAGGAATCAGAGCCTGGGGTCCTCTCCTGCCTCATCCAGGAAACCAGGACCTTTCCAGCTGTTTATTTCTCAATAAACACAAGATGTTTCATTCGTGAATCCGCCTTTCCCGAAAAATCATACAATGCAGAGACCGGGGTGAGGAATTCAAGGAGAGTTGGGCCTGTGGTCCCTGAATAACACTGAGGATGCCACTCCAGGAGGCCGTGTCTGCCCTCAAAATGGGTGTCCCCATCCCAATACCTCAGGTCATGGGGTGGGGGGGCAGGGACCATCCTCAGCACAGCACAGGGAGGCACAGTGCAGTCACCTCAAAATACAAGGGCTATCCAGAAAGTCTCCAGCCACGTATGTCTCTATTTTTCATATTAAATGGCTGGATACTTTCCTGACAGTCCTTGTACAAACACACGCTTTGCCCAGAGGGGGTAATAGTGCAGACTTCTCAAAGCACGTTGTAGGTACACAGTGAAGATTTGATGAATAGATAAGTGAATGAATAAAGAATATCTTGGTCACAGATAATGACTTCGTTTCCAGAATGACCCTGTGGATTGGGGAGGGTGGCTGCTATTATTTCTACTTTCTACATAAGGAAATGAAGGCTCAGCTCAGAGAGGTTAAGCAACCTGGCCAAGGACACACAGCAGCAGCTGATACTCCTGACTCCTGGGGTGCACTGAGTCCACCTGTCCTTTGACAGACAGGACACTTTCCTCCATCCCTGCCCTCTGAAGCCAATAGACCTGGGTCGTATTGGGGCAGCTCTCTTTTTTGTTTGCTTGTTTTTCCTTACTCTGGGGCAGCTCTTGAGTCTCAACTCACCCCTTGATTTACTATAACACCCCCCCCACGCTATGCATCTTTCATCTCATCTAATTTTTTCCACAGACCCATTTTATCGATTGTTCAGAGAGGTTAAGTGACTTACCCAAGGTTGCACAGGGGGTAAGAAGGACTGGACTTGTGCTTTGATTTTTTGGCGTTGAGCCCATTGTTTTTCTCAGTACACTATATAAGGTGACCCAGGGCCCCGATGGGTCAGCAAGGTGCTCCTCTTCTCTAAATAGCAGCTGAGAATTCCCTGCTTGCCGCAAACCATGACTGATTCTCCTTTGGAACTAGAAGCCCTCTGATCAGAGGTTCCCAGGTTTCTCTGTTTTTACGGAAGGTGGGGCAGAGAGCAGCCCACTATGAAAAGAGGGAGCGAATGCAAAGAGAGATGTGGGCAGCAGAGGGTGACCACATAGAGAGGAAAGTGGGGAGAGAAGAAGGAAAGAGAGTCACGTGGACAGGGGGAAGAAAAGCCAAGAAAAGGGGACACCTAGCAGAAGATAAAGGCAGCAAAACACACACAAAGACAGAAAGACACAAAACACAAGTGTGCGCGCACACACCACACAGGTGAGAAAGAACATTTGGAAAAGGGTCTAAAAATGAGGGCACGACAGAGGCACTAGAGGGAGTGACAGAGAGACCTGGAGAGACGGTGCAGTCAGACAGATGGCTGGAAAGTGGAGTGCAGTCTACCTCAAAAGGAACTGTGCCATGAAAGAAAAGGAAGTGGAGTGCAGGCCTAGATGGGGAAGGGCACAGTTATCCAGACAGGAAGAAGAGAGGGAGAGATAGATGTGCACACAGGGCGCTGTGGAGAGGCTGGCCTCCCCTGCCCGCCCTCCCCTCCATGCCCCCTCCTGACTCACAGCAGCCTGGAGTGTGAACCCCGTGGGTAAGTTAATCCCCCAAGTCCAGCCGCCCTGGGGCACTCTGCATTCCACTGGCACGCCCTTAGCGACACAGGTGCACGTAGGAATGGGCTGCATTTAGCACAGTTTCTCCTCCTGCCTCTTAGCTCTGAGCCAGAGGCATTGATGGGAAGAAAGACCCACCCACACCTGCTCACCAAGCCCAGGCCTAGAGGGTCCACCTGCCGATTTCCAGCTGCTGGGACTGGAGGCGGCACCACGGCCCTTCCACAAGCATCCAGGGGGTGACCACCAGGGAGCTCCACAGGGGAGGCAGGCAGTTCTGGGTTCAATGGTGCCTTCCTGGCTCCATGTCTGTGATGAGTCACCTCCACAACGTCACCTCTGTGAAATGGGATAATCTTGTTCCTGCTGCAAGTAAGCAGAGTTGGAGGAGACGGCTGACCCCTCTCCTGGGATTAAAGGAAAAGCAACAGCAGCCAATGACCAATCTTGGGTGGCGAGGGTCCCAAACCTGTTCACCAGGAGGTCCACCTGCCTGGCATTTTATTATACAGGGCAATGGGCCTTTCAGATGCCACAGGTATATCAAACATCCCCATTAGGGCTGTTTCTCTCTTGACAACCTGTTGCTTCACTGGGGAAAAAGGTTGGAAAGAGGGTGCTAATTCAATTTTCCTGGATGAATAAAGGTAAGACTGTAATGAAGATCTGGGAGCACAAAATCCACCCTCCCAATACCCCAGCCCGGGACTGATGGAAACTGACTGACCCAGGAACAGTCAGGAGGAAGGATGGCTTCCCTAGTTGGGCAGTGGGCCTGGAAGGGAGCGCTCAGAGACCGCGCTCCTTAACCATCTTTTCACCAATCAGCCCCGCGGGCTTGGAGTGGGAGCTGGGTAGAGGGTGTTTGGGGGGCCATCCCTAAATCCAAAGCCATCTTTTGGGAATGCCTGGGGACCGGGATTAGCTGGGACCACAGGAGCACAGGCGTCAATGCACTCAGTGCATCCTGGATGGCTGTGAGCCAGGCTTGCTGTGGTGGAGACACCCAGATGCACATGGGGCTGGCCCATCCACATAGGCAGGGGTACGACAGCTTCCCTGCTTCCCAGCTGTGCGAGCTGGGGGGAGATCCTTCTCTAAGCCTCAGCGACTTCATCTGTAGAGTGGGAATAGCAATGGTACCCCTAGAGACAGCACCTGAGAGAGCCAGTTCAGCACTAGGTCCCAGGAAGGGCCTGAGATCATGAGTTATCATGACAACCATGTGACTTCTCCTTCCTGGGTTCACGGGGCAGGGGGACCACTGTGCTGCTTCATTGTACTTCAAGGAGAATTGCATTTATAGCCACAGGGAGAGGCCTTCCTGTCACTATTCCATCTCCCTTTGTGGTTCAGACAATGAGGACTTGGCGCCTGTCTGGGAAGGAGGGAAAGAAGGTGGAGAACCTGCCACTCCTCCAGGCAGAGACTTC
>CAUYRH010017206.1:0-11445 GCA_963574655.1 Perodicticus potto
TACACCCTGTCAGTGCCTCTCCTTCAGGGATTGACTCCTCACATGTTCAATTCTCTCTTGAGTCCGGACATATAGCCTTCTCTCTGCCTGAAACACTTTGTAACCCACCCTGACCCTCATTGACTTCTTCTATCCTAACTATACCTGCCATTTCCTCTCAAAGGCTATTCTCACCCTCTACTCCATTGTATTGGGTTAGATGCCTTTTAATATGAATTCCCAACTTTGAAATTATTTTATAGATAATATGATAAAATTATCACAAAAGGAGACTGCATTAAGATGATTTTTAAAATATTTTCAGAGACAAATGTTTGTTTCAAAAATATGAGCATGGCTCAGTGCCCATAGCTCAGTGAGTAGGGCACCAGCCACATACACCAAGGCTGGCAAGTTCTAGCCTGGCCCAGGCCTACTAAACAGCAATAACAAATGCAATAAAAAAAAATAGCCAGGCATTCTGGCTGATGCCTGTAGTCCCAGCTACTTGGGAGGCTGAGGCAAGAGAATTGCTTAAGCCTAAGAGTTTGAGGAGCTGTGAGCTGTGATGCCACAGTGCTCTACTGAGGATAACATAGTGAGACTCTGTCTCAAAAAAAAAAAAATGAGCATATTTAATCATTTTTTCATAAAATCACTTTTACACATATTCATCACATGGAAATAAAAATTATAATAATAGTATTTTTTGGTAACCAAAATGTTTAAGATCCATAGTATAGTTAGAGATTCCTCTTTATGGAAATTAGATGAAAAGAAATGGAAGAATCAAGGTTTTATATCTTTTTACTTCATGAATCTTTATCATGTAAAGTTGAAGTCTATGAGAGAAAAATAAAAACTGAAACTTGTATGAAATATATTTTTATGAAAAGAAAAACTTATTGATGGTTAAAGGAAACTATTCTCTTGGCTTCCTATCTTGTTTATAAACAATCTTTTTTAACTTTATAAACCCATTGTTTTAGTATCCAAAATGATCTTGCCTTTCATAGGACCTTAATAATTCCCTGCTGATGCTAGTTTTCATCAAAAAATCAGTGGTGTTAAAATAAAATCACAGATTTATTATATTGCTAAGGCAGGTTTATTTTAGTCTTCTTGGCTTTTCAAGTCTCTGTGTGTCAAATAGACAATATTCTTTAATCTTCTTATGAAATTGCATTTTGATAATTCCCTAAGTGATCATAGAGGATAACAAAGCATAACAAAAGATCCTAGGTTGCCTCAGAGATTTACTAAGTTGAGCATATTAAATCCATGAGGAGCAGATTGAATGTACCTAGTAATTATTTTTATCCTTTACCACTTTAATAATCGTTATTCTGTACTTTTTAGGATACAGATGATGCAATTTTGTACTATAATTGCTAGTGGTTTCTTTTGGACAGATTTATCTTTTAGATACAGCTTTTTGATATTTATAATTCATTAATAGCACAATATAAATCAGCATATGACAACAAAAATAATACATTTGTGCATATAGCATGGTATAATCTTTTTTTTTTTTTTTGTCTTTGAGACAGAGTCTCATTCTGTTGCCCTGGGTAGAGTGTTGTGGCATCATAGCTCACACCAACTTCAAACTCTTGGGCTTCAGAAATCCTCTTGCCTCAGCCTCCAAGTAGCTGGGACTATAGCCACCAGTCACTATGCCTGGCTAGTTTTTTTCCACTTTTAGTAGAGATGGGGTCTTGATCTTGCTCAGGCTGTTTTCTAACTCCTGAGCTCAAACAATCCACCCATATAAGGTATACGTAACTTTATTTCTTTTGGTCTTCACAATGAGTGTTGCTGAATTGGAGTCTTTGGCATCTGCTCCTTGCTTCACGGTATATAGAACTTACTGAGGTGAGAATTCAGAGGCCTATTGAGGTTCTATTTGTAACTTTAAAGTTACTGATATATTTTATTTATTTCTTGAAAAATAATAATTGCATATATTTATGGAGCACAATATGATATTTTGATCTATGTATATACTGTAGAAAGACTAAATCAAGATACTATATTTATCACCTCACCAATCTATCAATTTTTTAAGGCAAGAATATTAAAAATCTATTGTTTTGATAAATTTGAAATATGCATTATTATTACTATGATCACAGGCACAGCAGTAGTTCACTAAAACTTGCTCTTCTAGTCTAACTGAAACTTTATACCCTTTGATCAAAATCTTTCTTTTCCTCATTTCTCCTTTGGTGACTACCTTTATTCTTTCCGTTTCTATGAGATCAAAGCTTTTAGATTCCACATGTGCATGATCATACAGTACTTGTATCTGTGTTCCTAGTTTATTATATTTAGTATAATGTCATCCAGACCCATCAAACACCAGAATTTACTCCTTTTTAAAGTCTGAATAGCATTCCATTGTGTATATATCCAGATGCTCCTCAACTTACAGTGAGGTGACATCCCAATAAAGACATTGTAAATTGAAAATATCATAAATCATCAAAAGTATGTTTTCAATGTACAACGTGCATATAGCTTTCACATCATTGTAAAATCAAAAAATTATTTAGTTAAGCCATTAAAAGCAACATCTGTGCCACATTTTCATTACCTATTCGTCTGTCGATGAATACTTTCATGGCTGCTGTGAATACTGCTGAAATGAAATAATAGTATAGCTATCTCTTCAATACAAATTTCCTTTGGATATATACCTAGAAGTTGGATTTCTTGATCATATATGGTAATTTTATTTTTAGGTTTTTTAGGAACCTCTACACTATTTTCCAAAGTGGTTATACTAATTTAAATCCTATCGATGATACACAAGGGTTCTCTTTTCTCCATATCCTCACCAACACCTGTTATCATTTTTTATAAGAGCCATTCAAACAGATGTGAGATAAAAATCTCATTCATTTCAATTTATATTTCTCTGGTTATTTAAGAAACTGAGCATTATTTGTGTATTTATTGACCATTCATATCTGTAAGTCTTTGGGCAAATTACTTAACTTCTCTAGCTCTACATTTTCTCATTTTTAAATAGAGAGGGAATTAGTTTAGTGGTTGCATCACTGGTTAAAGTTAGAAACCCATGACAAGCTTTAACAAAATCTCCTGGTTCCCATACCCCATTCTAAGAATTTTGGAATAATTAATCTGGTAGAAGGACCAAGCATTGTTTGAAACTTCTCAAATAATTCTGATGTGCAGCCAAGGTTGAATACTATTGATTCAGAGTCTATCTAACATTTCTTTTCAACTCTAAGAATTTGCATTTTCTGTTCATTATCTGTGAATTGAATTATAATGTATTCAATTTTTCTCTGATTTATATAATCTGCACTAAAATATGTTTTTCATCACTGCACATGACAATTTTAAAACATATAAAAATATAGATTTAAATATGTATTCAAGGGACACAGACACAAATATTATATACATGAATATTTTGAATTTATCTATTTGGTGGTTTTACTATGCAAAGTATGACTTACTTTGATGGCGCTTATGTGTCTTCGGGTACTTATATACAGCTCATGTCCTAAACACAGTACTCAAATACTATACTAATACTCATCTTCATTAAGCATTTACAAATATGCTGAAATGTTGTATTGAAAGCCTTCACAAAACCTGAATACCTGTGGTTTGTGATGACTCATTTTGTTAAAATGTACAAAAGTACATACGACTTTTAATCAACCTACATTTAGCACTTAATTTGAATAACTTTTATTTTTCAATAAAAAGTGATATCAAGAATCAGTTCTAAGCCAGGCAGGTGGTTCACGCCTGTATTCCTAGCATTCTGGGAGGCCAAAGGAGGTGGATTGCTTGAGCTCAGGAGTTTAAGACAAGCCTGAGTAAAAGCAAGACGCTGTCTCTATTAAAAATAGAAAAATTAGCTGGGTACAGTCACATATACCTATAATCCTAGCTACTCAAGAGGCTGAGGCAAGAGGATTGCTGAAGCCCAATAGTCTGAGATTGCTGTGATTTATGATGTCACAGAGTTCTACCCATGATGACAGAGGGAGACTCTGTCACAAAAAAAAAAAAAAGAAAAAAGAAAAGAATATATTCTATTCATCGAAAAACCTTACAAAAAATGTGTTAAAAAGAAAATATAAAAGAATGTAAAAACTCTCAAAACAAGTTAACCATCCAAAATATGTTTAATACAGTAACTATGTTTTTATATACTTATTTTCAACTTGGGCCAAATCATCAATTTGGCCTAATTTCTCTACCGAGCTCTAAGCAACAAACTCTCTATGGGATATATGCACATAAATATTACACTGTCCCCCAGAAAAATGAAAACTGAAATCATTCTCTTTTATGCTTCAACTATTTAAATATTTTTCATTTCATTTAACAACACCATCATCTTCCCAGTGATGTGTTAAGCATTTTAAGGCAATCTTTTTCTAATCCACTCATACTTACTCCCAACATCTAATGAGTCATCGAGTCATAAAATATACTACTGCAAGATTATCAATTCTACTTGAACATTTATGAGATATGTATTATGATAATACTTCATCTACTTAACATATACTGAAAATAAGGATAAATGAATAACCACTCAAAGCTAGCATAAAACTAACTCAATTACTGATTGGTTTAAAAATGTCCTATCTCTACTTTAAGTATTCAAAATATTAAGACAAATCTTCCCCAGAGAAATATAAAGTAACCATGAAATTCAATTTATGTCTGTAACAATGATAGATAGAATATAATGACAACCTTGAGAAAAGTTAAAAAAACACCAGACACATGTATATACCATATTCATGAACTTTAAACTCATTAGTATAATTAATTATCTTTAAATTGACTTACATAAATGCAGCACAATTGCAGTGAAATTCTTGGCAGTTTATTTTGGAAGTTAAGGTAAATTTAGCATTTATTTGAAAATGAAAATGAATGAATTAGCTAAGACAAACTACAAGAACAAAATTGATGAGTCATGCCACCATATATTGAGACTTATAAAGGTATACATTGTGATACCAGAGAAATAATAGGCAGATAGCTACATCAAAATGACACACATATAAACAGATCAACACATATATACACTTGAGTTATTACAAAGGTATCATTACAGAGCAATCAGAAAAAGAAAGTCATTTTTGTAATTGTTAGTTATTTAGATAACACGGCATCATGAATCCTACTCAACATGAAACACTGATGTCAAGGTTTCATATCTTAGAGTGAATGAATAAAAATAGGAGATCTGACAATTAAGTTTACAAACTCATCCTAGAAAAAGTGCTACATACCTTGCTGATGAATGTTACTATGATCACCTTTGAAGTACTCCACTGAAGCTCTGCCCTGACCCCAGTGCCTAGCCCATCCTTCAAAGTAATTTTGGAACACTTTTCTGAAATGGGCATCAGACCTGTCATGGTCAATAAATGATACTTGATGACTTGAATGACACTTGTATGACACTTGATGACTTGAATGTCATCAAAATGTCTTCCTTTCAATATTTTCTTTATCTTTGGGTAAAAAACAAAACAAAAAAACATTGGTGCCAGATAAGGTCTAGGGAGTGTGTTTCAAAATAGTTATGGGTTTATTGTCTAAAAACTCCCTCACAGATGGTGCTCTGTGAGCTGGTAACTTGACGTGATGCAACAGCCATGAGTTGTTGGTGAAAAGTTCAGGTCATTTTCATCTAACTTTTTCACTCACACTTTTCAGCATTCCCAAATAGTAAACTTGGTTAAATGTGGGCCCCATTGTTACAAATTCATAATCAACAATCTCACTGATAACCAAACAGGGTTAGCAACATCATTTTGATTCTTGATTTGGACTTACAGAAGTTTTTTAGTTGTGGAGAATTGGCTGACTTCCTTTATGCACTTTGACCCTTTGTTTTAGGGTTTTATTAGTACACCCCTAAAATGTTTCATTGGCATGGCCTAAAATATCCTCCTGCCTCTCTAAAAGATCTTGGCATGCTTTGACTTTTGCTTTTGCTCATTGGTGAGCTCCTTCAGGACTATTTTTGCACACACATTTCTCATGCCAAAACTTTCAGTTAATATTTTCATAATTGTTTTTCTATAAAAGTTTACGTGATCTACTCTGCTTCACACAGTCAGCTGATTATTTTGACACACAACATTTCTGCAATGTTTTTGCCAGTTCTACTTGGTACTGGGTGACCTGATCTCTCTTTATCAATGATGCTTTCTCTCCCGTTAGAAAAATGTTTAATTCCTTTGTACACTGTCATTTTTATCATGGAATTAATCCCATAGACTTGGACTAACATGTCTCTGATTTCACTTTACCTTTTGCCAAGTTAAACAAAATATTTACAAATTCAAGCTCCAATATTCTTACCAAGGCATACAGAAATATGCAACAACAATAATAAATGCCACTCACCAAGACACTGCACACATCAACAATGACATAACTTTAAGACATTGATATACCAAGGTTATTAAAACTTACTGAGGTGTTTGCACAGTTCTGCCAATGTAAACACACAGTGGCAAATCTGTGAATTTAATTGTCAGACCTCCCATATTTCAATTTAAAGAGCTTTATACATAAGATCTACCAATATAAGTTCACATTTAGTTTCATTTCACTAACCAAGAGCATGAGCCCTTTTTTAAATCCTCCCTGATGTTTTTACTTTTCCGTTTAGGAAACCAAGGAATCAGTTATAAGAAATTCTAACAACTTATATTTTGATTCCCTTTTAACATGCCCATTAAAATAGTAATTTAAAAACTCCGCTAATTAGAATTAGTCAGAATGTAGCCTCTATTGTTAATGGAGTTAACTTAGTATTTTCTCAAGCTTTATTGTTTAGTGTTTTAAAATTATTTCTGTGCTATGTGTAACTTTGTTCATAGGTATAGAATGGATGATGAGGGTCAGAGAAAGAAAGGAGTGTGTGTGTGTGTGTGTGTTTGAGAGTAATAAAGAGAGGGAGGGACAAAGAGAGGCTGGCTAACTTTATCTTAATAAATTTTCTTGGGTAGTAACTGTCAGAAAGAAACAAGACAAGAAATGAGAGTGCTAACTGGTCTATGTGAGAAAATTAAAAATATTCATTTGCTACTTTAGATGATGGAACATAAAAAAGCTTTTGGAGGTTAGAAAGAAAGGTGAAAACTTGGTGCTAACTGAAGTGGGCCTCTTATATCCACTGAGAATCTTGTATCTCATGCCCAGATAAGGAAAGGATTCTCAATGGGAACATCCATATGCAGTTTTATCCCATGTGAGCTGGTTGGTCATGGGGTTAGGTAACAAAACACATTCCACCTGAAGCAAATCTCTCTCTCTCTCTCATCTATCACCTCCCTCTCTCTTCTGATTCACTTACTTTTCCTCCATTTCTTGCTTTTTCCTCTATTTCTCATTTCTTCCCCCTCTCCCTCCTTCCTTACAAAATAAAAAGAAATACCACCAATGTTTCTTACACCCTTCAGAGAATAAAGACCACAGGGTAAATCACTACCATGAATAGGCAGGCCAATAAAATAATTATAGCTGAGATATTTTACCTGTAGCAGAAGCCACTGTATTTATAAACTCTCTGTATTACTTGCACCGGACTGTTTATTGCAGCTCAATTTACAATTGCCAAAATGTGGAAACAGCCTAAATGCCCACCAACCCAGGAATGGATTAACAAGCTATGGTATATGTACACCATGGAATACTATTCAACCATTAAAAAAAGATGGAGATTTTACATCCTTTGTATCATCCTGGATGGAAGTGGAACACATTTTCCTTAGTAAAGCATCACCAGAATGGAGAAGCAAGAATCACATGTACTCAATTTTGATATGAGGACAAGTACCCAGTACATGGTGGGGGGTGGGGGAAGGGGAGAGTAGAGAGAGGGAAGGAGAGAGGCAGGTGTAGGAAAGGAGAAACAGAGGGGGGGAAGAAGGGGGATGGGAGAAGGAAGAGCAGAGAGAGGGAATGAGGGAGTGGGTGAGGGTCTCAATATGTGACACATCTTTTGGGGGGCAGGACACAATTATAAGAGGGATTTTACCGAACAAATGCAATCAATGTAACCTGGTTTCTTGTACCTTCAATGAATCCGCAATAACTAAAAATAAAATTTCATCAATTTCTGAAGGCTTAAAAATGAAATTCTTGGTGTCTCATTCTCAAGAGGACCCCAAAGTTTTATGAGATTTATCTGTAGGACCCACTCCAGATCCTCATGGTGAAGGTCTAGGAAAAAAATCCTTTGAATTTGGATCAGAGAAAGGATAAAATTAATACTCTTGAAATTCATTGAGAGTATTATCCACGACAAAGTCTTACTCCTCAAGGGAAGCCACTTTGTCAGACCCTTGTCCTACTGGGGGAAAGGCAGTTACCCAACTCTAGCTTACTCTGGCCCTGTCTTACTTAAGAGGAGGTGAATTAAGATAAGAAACACTTCTGAAGTCACAACCTAGGACCTCAGGCCCATTACATATTGAAATTTAACCACGAGATTATAGAATACTTTCTTTCTTTTGTATTTTATCACCGTATCAAAAGGGTACCAGTACAACAGGGCATTGCAATGGAAAGAGCAGTTAAGATGCTGCTTCTATTTATGAAGAAATACTTAGGGTACACAGAAACAATAGGAGAGAACAAAAACAAGGTCATTAAAGGAAATGAGTCTCTGGCACCAACAGCTATGACAAACATTAAATCCAATACAGCCAGATTAACATACCATCTCACACTAAAAGCCTGTTTGCCTCAGTTCCTATTATCAAATATATCATGTTCATCTTCAAACAAAAATGTATTAATTAATTGTGGTACATGTATACCATGGAACACTATGCAGCCTTAAAGAAAGATGGAGACTTTACCTCTTTCATGTTTACATGGATGGAGCTGGAACATATTCTTCTTAGCAAAGTATCTCAAGAATGGAAGAAAAAGTATCCAATGTACTCAGCCCTACTGTGAAGCTAACTTATAGCTTTCATATGTAGGCTATAACCTAATTATAGCATAAGAATATGGGGAAAGTGGCGAGGGAGGGGAGGGGAGGGGGAGGATGGGTGGAGGGAGGGTAAATGGTGGGGCCACACCTACGGTGTATCTTAGATGGGTACAGACAAAACTTAGTAAATGCAGAATACAAATGTCTTCATAGAGTAACTAAGAAAATGACATTATGGCTATGTCAAACAGTTTGATGAAAATGTTTCAGATTGTATATGAAATCAGCACATTGTACCCCTTGGTTGCACTAATGTACTCAGCTATGATTCCACAATAAAAAAAAAAAAGAAGAAAAAAAAGAGAGATGAACCCTATGAAGACTATAAAAAGGATATAGCAGAGCTGAAGGAAATGAAGCAGTCAATTAGGGAACTTAAAGATGCAATAGAAAATATCAACAACAGATTAGAGTATGCACAAGGAAGAATCTCAAAGGTAGAGGACAAAGCTCTTGAGATAACTCAGATAGTTAAAGAGGCAGAAAAGAAGAGAGAGAAAGCAGAATGTTCACTGACAGAATTATGAGACTGTATGAAGCGTTCAAACATATGAGTTACAGGTATCCCAGAAGGGGAAGAAGAATTCCCCAGGGGAATGGAAGCCATACTAGAGAATATTATAAATGAAAATTTCCCAAATATCACCAAAGATTCTGACACTGTCCTTTCAGAGGGATATCAGACCACAGGTTGCCTCAACCCTAACCGAGCTTTCCCAAGACACATAGTGATGAACCTGTCCAAAGTCAAGACAAAAGAAAAGAATCTTCAAGCTGCCAGGAGTAAGTGCCAGTTCACCTATGGGGCAAATCTATCAGGGTGACTGCAGACTTCTCTAATGAAACTTGTCAAGCAAGAAGACAATGGTCATCTACCTTTAATCTACTTAAAAAGAACAATCTCCAGCCCAGAATTCTAAATCCTGCTAAGCTAAGCTTCAAAATTGATGGAGAAATCAAATCATTTACTGATATACAAACATTGAGGAAATTTGCCACAACAAGACCAGCTCTACAGGAAATACTTCAACCTGTTCTACATACTGACCACCACAATGGATCAACAGCAAAATAAGAACTCAGAAATTAAAGGACAGAACCTAACTTTCACACTGATGCAAAAGATAAAACTAAGCAATAGACTCTCACAAAATAAGAAGACTAGAACACTACCACACTTATCAATTATCTCAATAAATGTTAATGGCTTGAATTCCCCACTCAAGGGGCATAGATCGGCTGACTGGATTAAAAAACACAAGCCATCCATTTGCTGTCAGCAGGAAACACACCCAGCTTCAAAAGACAAATTAAAACTCCGTGTTAAGGGTTGGAAGACAATTTTTCAGGCAAACGGAATTCAGAAGAAAAGAGAAGTTGTGATTTTTTTTTCAGATACATGTGGATTTAAAGCAACCAAAGTCAAAAAAGGCAAAGATGGTCACATTATATTGGTCAAGGGAAAAATACAACAAGAAGACATTTCAATTCTAAATATTTAGGCACCCAATTTAAATGCTCCTAGATTCTTGAAACAGACCTTACTCAGTCTGAGCAATATGATATCCTATAATACCATAATAACAGGGTACTTTAACACTCCTCTTACACAGCTGGACAGATCTTCTAAACAGAAATTAAACAAAGATGTAAGGGACTTAAATGAGACCCCAGAACAATTGTGCTTAATAGACGTATATAGAACACTCCATCCCACAGATAAAGAATATATATTCTTCTCATCGGCCCATGGATCATTCTCCAAAATTGATCATATCCTAGGACACAAAACAAACCTCAACAGAATCAAAAGAATTGAATTTTTACCTTGTATTTTCTCAGACCACAAGGCACTAAAGGTGGAACTCAACTCCAACAAAAATGTTCAACACCACACAAAGGCATGGAAATTAAACAACCTTCTGTTGAATGACATTTGGGTGCAGGAAGAAATAAAACAGGAAATTATTAACTTGATTCCTTGAGCATAACAGCAATGAAGACACAAGCTACGAAAACCGGTGGGATACTGCAAAAGCAGTTCGAAGAGGAAAATTTATCGCTTTAGGTGCCTACATTCGAAAAACAGAAAGAGAGTGCATCAACAAACTCACAAGCCATCTTATGCAATTGGAAAAAGAAGAACAATCTAAGCCTAAACCAAGGAGAAGAAAAGAAATATCCAAAATTAAATCAGAGATCAATGAAATTAAAAACAAAAGATTCCTTCAGAAAATTAATGAAAAAAGGAGTTGGTTTTTTGAAAAAATAAATCAAATACATAAACCTTTGGCCAGACTAACTAGAAATAGAAAAGTAAAATCTCTAGTAACCTCAATCAGAAATGATAATGGGGAAATTACAACTGATGCCACAGAGATACAAGAGATCATCTCTGAATACTACCAGAAACTCTATGCCCAGAAATTTGACAATGTGAAGGA